>CATIWO010611206.1:0-15856 GCA_949673435.1 Macaranga tanarius | reverse complement strand
TTAATTTTATAGTTTATATATATATATATATATATATAAACTATAAAATTAAGTTCAATAATAAATATTAATATCTATATATTATTTATTCATATAATATCCGGTACTATATTCGATTTTTGGTATGGTTTTCAGTTCGGTTTCGGTACGGTTTTTTTACAAATATCCAGTACCGTACCAAATTAGTAAAATGGTCCGGTTTCATTCGGTTCGGTATGGTTTTTTTGTCTATCAGTTCGGATTTTCGGTTCGGTTCGATTTTTTCTCTGTTCCGTGCTCAGCCCTAGTATATTATATGATGCACAAATATTTTAATTAATAGACATTTTTATGTATCTGTATTTTTATTTTTTCATATTCATACCATCTAAATACTTCAATTAAAAGATAAATATTTTAATTAAAAGTTATTTTTATTGTATTAATATTTTCATTTTTCATATTTTTGTGTCCGTGTTCATATCGCTAATATTTATTGGCAAAGTACAAATAGAAGCCAATGCCAGCTTAACCAGACAGTTAAGCATTGCAGAAATCAAGCTGCCAGGTCTGAAAGAGACGTTAGACACGTGGCAATAAACTATTCGTTCAAATGCTCCTGAGGAGAGTCCAGCTGCATTGATGAGCATGACGTATGCATGTAGACAAAGGTAAAGACATACAGGCCCTACCTTAAAACCACACGTGTCAGAGGCATATGTCACTTACTCGTATTAGGACACAGAAAACAGTAAATGGTTCACGTGCCACTGCTGTGGACCCTACCTCTTCAGGTCCCACTTAGGTCCGCGTGATGAACTATATATCAGCCGTCCACTATTTTGCAGCGTTCCGTGCCTGATTATTTCCTTTTTTAACTGTTCTCTTTTTTGTCGGTCCCACCTGGACAGAATACGGTGTCGTACTCGGTTGCTATATCAGTGGCAATCTGCGAGGAACTAAACAAATTGGGCAAAATCTGCTTTACCTATATTAAGTAAGCTAATCATGTGGATAATTTAGCTTCTTTTCGAATCTCCAGGGAGCCATAGAAGTTTCGAATTTGAGAATTTTTTATTTGTTAATATATATATATATATATATATATATATATATATATATATATATATATATAATGGACTGTTTTATAGAAAAAAATTAAAATTATTTTCAGATTATAATACATAAATTTCAATTCATCAATTTTTAATATTATTAAAAGTTGAATAATTTAGTGAAGTACCTCACTTTAATAGGTCAAATGATCGATCATTTTCTCTCATTTTCACTTAAAAAAACCTTTAATATCACTAAATAATAATTTAAAAAAACAGACGAAAAGATAATAATAAAATTTGTCTAGAAGCAAATGCTCTTAAAAGGGTGCGTAATAATTTACTCATCAAACATTTTTGTGTCAAAGATATATAATATTATATGATTTACCAAAATTATGAGATGTAAAAATAAATCAATATGGAGCATTTCGCCTTAAAAGAAGCACTTTAGAATAAGAATGGACGAAATGAAAATAATACATTCAATTCTAATGAGAGTTTAGGTATACAAAATAACGCAATGAAAAAAAAAATTATATAGGAAAAAAAATTTAACAAATTAAACATCTTCACTAGATAAATATAAAAAAAAATCAATTATATTTCTTATTAAGTGAACGAAAGACAAATATTTTATTTCAACAATCATTCAATATATAAAATTATATTTTTAAAAAATAATTAATATTTAAATTTTGAAAAATACCCCGTGCACTCATTTGATCACATTAATATGTCCTGAAATTTTCATTTCTTGGTTAATTAATTAGATGGGCACTAACTAGAAACTTCACAACTTCATAAACAATTGCAGCACCCCTGATATGATGCTCATGTGTGATGCATTTTGGGTAAGAATCAGTACTAAAATGAAATGATGATGAGCATATAAAGGTGTGGATTTCTCGTGAGGAAGTTGGGACAAGTAAGGTGCATGTAGGTCACATATGAGAAGGCAGAAATATACATATATGTAAGCTTGTCCATTAAGCCGTGGCAAAAATGGCATCTCTCAGCTTTGTTCAAATGGCAAAAGTTCGCTTCCACCATCCATTTATGCCCTACAAAAAGATCTGTTAATTTATATAGATGTGTAATATTTATCAGAGACTGAAAGTACATACTACATAACGTCCATCAATTGTCTGGTAGGTAATGGTGGAAGCCAACCTTGCATTATTAATTTTCAAGTACAAAAGACCTCAAAAATGGCTGGCAAATTAAAGATATATACTCTTTGAGACCAATTAAAGAGACCAAATCTAGTACCTTTCTACACCATCGATCAAACCCTCTTTAATTTTTTTTTTTTAAATCTTGAAAAGTAAATCAATTTAGGGTTCATCAGAAAGAGAAGATACAATATTGTTGTGTCCATTATGGCCTGTGTCTTAAAATGGAAGAACATTAACAAACCAGCTATAGAAAAACATGTGAGCTTGATAAGGATTATGGAGGCATATCTCTGTTATATATGGCAATCAATCTTAATGATATATTTGTGGGGTTTCTTAATTACATAATAAGGTCAATTCCATATGACTAAATCTTGGGTGGATGGTTCATTTGCTGCAAAACATATACGTATATAGTGCAAAGTCTTCAATTTAAGAAGCATATATGTAATTCTTGATCTTATGCACTATATGATGAATATTTATAGGTTTGACGTGATTGTTAACACATATATGATTTTAGATTCATTTCAATTCAGTTGAATAGATTATTTTTTTTCGAAAAAATTGTCTCGAATTTAATCTGTAGTGCAAACAATAACGTTAAATAATTAGTTATTGAACAATTTTAATTACTTTTTTAATTTTATCCAAATCAAATTAGATTAGTCAGATTTAAAAATTTACAGCATGGAATGATTTTAAGAAAAAAAAAAATATGTACTTTTTCACTCAAGGCCATGATCAGTTGAAGGCCTTAATTAAGCTCTCTCAATCATGTTTTTGTTTTCCTCTAAATTAGACAAAAATCAGGAGGCATTTGAGCCTTTGAATCATAAAGTTGCATCAGCATGATAAGGTGCGTTATGGATTAATGCAAGGCATGCACTTTTGATAGAACACATTCCATTATGTTGGAAACAATCACGTAACATTACCAAAAAAAAAGGTACATTTTTACCTTATATAATTAAATATGAATTAATCAAGAAACTTTAATATAGCTATCAATGTTTTGAAATTTTTTTTAAGTGTTGGAGGACCGTTACCATATCCAGGGAGCAAATAAGGCTCCTAGATTAAAATTTCTATGATTAGAAAACACCCAATATTGCAGGCTCCTAAACTCATGATTTAATTAATTACCCTTGTATATGCATGGTTAAATGGTCAAGATTTTCCATGATTAAAGGCCAATGTTTCATCCTCTTTTGGACTGTCATTTCTATAAATTTGGGTAATAGAGCTTGTTGCGTTACACCCACTTTCAAATTCAAAGAACAATGGGACCCCATCAAAGTCTCACCAAGTACAATAACTCAGTTTTAGAGTATGTAAAGGAAGAATCCGTCAAATTTCCAT
The DNA here is from genome assembly GCA_949673435.1 of Macaranga tanarius. Lineage (NCBI taxonomy): Eukaryota > Viridiplantae > Streptophyta > Magnoliopsida > Malpighiales > Euphorbiaceae > Macaranga > Macaranga tanarius. Next base: position 12,282 of record CATIWO010611206.1, on the reverse strand, counting down.
GTGCTTCTATAATTATGTCTTCCTGTTTTATAATAATATGTAATTTTTAATTAGTATCAATTTTTCTTTAACAATATTTTGAAATGTATAATTTAAATTTTATTATTATTGATTTATGAAATTGATTTTCACTCGATTTAATAAAATGTACATATTAGTAATTAAAATTATTTAATTTTTCAATAATAAAAATGATTTAGTCTTAAAATTCTATATTGATAACATAAATGTGCCACTAGTTAAAAGAAACAACATGGATAAGCTACCCATTAGCCCATAATTCTTAAATTATTTTAGTATTTCAATTACTACTATTTAAGGATCGATATCTATAGTATCAAATGTATAAATAGTTAATTATATACTTATATTCATAAATTATTACTTCGCTATCCATTTCGATAAATCAAGATGGTTCCATGGTGATGTCTACTTTCCCCACTAAGTGGCCCGTTCAAATGATAATTTTTTCAACAAATTCATGTGCCATGTTTTTAATTACATGTATAATGCACAATAATCCAATTTTTTTTCTTCTTTTATCTCCCAGTACTCACACCAAACAATGGAGTTATTTATCCAGAATTCCTACTAAATTCATCACATTATGCAAAATATATATTCCACTTTATCTTATGAAATGCATCTACACCTAATCTAAAATGAAAATATATAAATATGTTCTCTTAAACCTCTCCCATGCTCTATATATAATTAAATTTAATAAACAATGTTAAAGAAACCAACTTCTTTATTCCATATGACAACTAAGATTATGAAAAAATAAAACTCCAATTAGTAATTACCAAACGGAAAATACAAAAAAAATTAAAATGAAGAAATAATAAAAGAAAATTTTGATTTTCATTGAATCTTTCTCAAAACTTTATTGGGTATTTCTTGTCTCATGCATGTTTACCCTATGGTTCCTATCAATTATTTATTATGACTATGCCAACTCAATGGGAATTTATCAACCAACAACTTCGAACCTTCCTTTCTACTATTATAATATTATCATCATACATTCTTATATTATTTTCTCACGCTTCTGCATTTTTGTTTTATGCTACATTCTCTATATTTAAAATACTCCCAAAACTTGATTATTGTGAATGGCATTTATGATAGTTTTTTGGGCATACACCAATATATTAGTGGTATTAGAAGTATGGTGGCACTTTTTTTTTTTGACAATTTTTAAGATGCATTACTTTGTCTTAGTATGATATATAGAAAAAAAAAATTATTACAGAAAAATTGACTGTTTAAACTAGTATTTAGATGAAATTTTATACATATTTTGAGTATCCAGCGACTAAAGTTAAAATTGTAATTTATAATGTATATATTATTTTTTTATTAATAAAAATAAATATTTAAAGAATATGGTATACATTCAACGATTTGAATATAATATTCTGATTATAGATAAAATAAATTTGTTTGTAGAATATTAAAGTGTAAGGGACTATTAAAAAATTAAAGTAACAATTTAATGCATTATGAAGCATCTATTGGTACTTGCAAATAAGGTGGAATCCGATATTTACTCTTCAATGTGAATCTAACTATTTACATAGAAAATGTTCACTCTTAATATAGAAGTCAATGGTAATTAAAATTCCCACCTCACCCCACCCAACCACCTTGCAGAAAACTAATAAAAATCAACCAAATTTGAGTCCAAAAAATGCTCTCCTTACCTTTTTCCCATATATAATTTTGGATTTTTTTTTTTTTGTTAGCATTACACCAGTTGGATCTTTATCAGCTAAAATAAGTAGAAATCTATGCCATCTACCAATTACTAGTAATCTCTATTAACCATTGCAATTTGCAAATCCCTATCTCATGCCAACACGTTGGACCCACTATTTCATTTTTTTTGTACCATTTTTTCACGTACTATATTATACCAAGAAATGGACCCACTTTCATTTTTGTACCATTTTTCACATACTACTATTAATCAAGAAATTTTTTGTTTTACTCCACACGTATAATTGGGGCTGTGTTTTATTTGAGAGAGCAACTGTCAATTTTGTAAGTGATCAACGGCTTCAAATTCGAATTTGGAAAGTGAATAAATGTGCCCAACTTTTTTTTTAAAAAAATTCTTAATTTCATGAATATATTATATTTATTGAACATAAATTTTTATGTACTCCAAATAATATATCCAATAGTCAGATTTGTGATAAATATTTTAATATTTTATATTTAACTAATAAAATTATCATATTCGTATGTTTTTTTTGTAAAATATTAACTATTAAATTATTTTCTTCCTGACATGATAGATAAAAATTTTTATAGTACATCAATTAAATATTTTATATTTTATTAAAAAAAATTAACTTATTCGAAATGTATTACCGATAATAAAATTTGTAAAACATTATATATATATATATATATGTATGCACACCAAGAGTAGATAAAATCTCCCAATATATAATACACAAACAAGTATTATAAATCTAATTATTACATGGAGGTAAAACAGTCATAATAAAGAAAACATTTTTTGGGGCTAAAATTTTGGTGCCAAGTAAGCAAATGACAAACTGGCAGTGGCTCCATGAGATGAGGGATGAGATTGGGATATGAACATGCACGCCTATGGCATATAGATTACAATTACATGCCCTTTATAAAGCCCCTCTTCTGTTCCCATTTCTTTCTTCAAACTTGAAGGCGTGCCTTGCCTTTTCTTTTTCTATTTGATTTCACCACTCCACTCCATTTCTCTTTTGTTCAAAACCCACAAACACCATCTCCACCCTCTCCATATTTTATCACAATTCTCTTCTTCTCTGCCATTTTCTTGTGCCATCATGCATAAGTCTCAGAAAGGAGTGGCTGTGGCAGAAGAAAGGTACAAGTACCCATCTTTCTCCTCCACTCTTCTTGATGAAATCTACCGTTCTATTTGTGAAGAAGGTGACACAAAACATGATGATTTGAAATTCTACAGAGAAACTAAGCCCAAGAAACCTATTAGCAAAGATTCTTGTGGTGTAAAAATCAGCAGGACAGCAGCAGCAGCCATTGCAGGAGATAAAGAGAAAAGAGAAGAACAACTGATGGCATCTCTTCGTCTTCGTCGTGCTTCTTTGATTGAAAAATGGATGGAGCAGAAGGTTACCCAGAAAGCCGTCAGCCTCAAACATCACCGACACGAGTTCGAGAGAAAATCACAACACGACCATGATCTTGACCACGATGCTTTGTTCTTTAGCTCAACATCTAGCTCCTCCGATTCTAGTTTCGGTGGATTCTCATCCTCTGATACGGAATCCATCTATGGTGCGAGATCAAAAGGCTATTCTTGGCCTAAGCCTGTGAGGACAAGCGTCGTCTCATCTCGATCAGGCAAAACAGAGACAACTCTGTTTTATGAACAGAGGGAAGTGCAAATGTTCGATGATTATCACTACAACTCTGCTACAGACCACACTCCACGGCTCGAAGACAAAATATTCAAGTCTAAATCAAGAGCTTTAAAGATTTACAACAACTTAAAGAAGGTGAAACAACCAATTTCACCAGGTGGTAAGCTTGCAAACTTCATCAATTCTCTTTTCACAACAGGGAACACAAAGAAATCAAAGAATTCTTCTTCTTCTCCATCACCATCTTCCACTGCCAACTTTGATGAAGAGAGGAAGTTTAAGTCCGCACAAGCATCAACTTGCTCATCAGCTACATCATTTTCAAGATCATGTTTAAGCAAGGACTCACCATCAACAAGGGAAAAACTGCGAAACGGGGTTAAAAGAAGCGTTAGATTTTACCCTGTTAGTGTAATTGTTGATGAAGATAGCAGGCCTTGCGGACACAAAAGCTTATATGCAGAAGCAGCAGAAGAAGATGAAATAGAATCTGCTTTAATGTCTGTGTCTCTGCCAACAGCATGGAAAATTGGGAAATCACCGTCAAGAAAAGTTGATGGTGAGCTAAAGTATCAAGTAATGGAGAAGAGCAGGAGAGCGGAGCAAGTTGCAAGAGAATTCTTGAAAGATTATCATCATAATCTGAAGAAAAATAATGATGATGCAATTATGAAGGATGTTCGCTGCAAATACAATCCTCATTTCGAGGATGATGACGACGATGATGATGCAAGTTGTTCGAGTTCGGATTTATTCGAACTCGATCATCTGTCAGTGATTGGTAAAGATAGGTACTGTCAGGAGCTTCCTGTATATGAAACAACTCATGTTACTACTAATCGTGCCATTGCTAATGGCTTAATAATGTAGTAATTTTTACTTAATATGATATTATAGAGATAAAAAGATTGTTATTTATTTTCTCTGTCTATTATTATTTTCTAGCTCTGTATTTATTATAAATTAGTATTCATTTTAAATTTACAAAAAATGTCACGAAGTCGAAATATATGAATTGAACCCATAATTGACTTTTTTACGGTCAGATTACTCGAATGTAGGAATTAAATCTGTGATACATTAAAATGAATCTTTTGGTATTAGTGTGAGTGAGAATGTATTTAATTTAGTGTTGCCGGGTTTATTTGAATAGGGAAGCATTTTCCAATGTGAATATGGAATTGGGCAGTAGGCAGTAAGTATGTATTTGAGTGTAAATACAGAAGAGGATTTGATTTGATTAGAAGAACAGTGGTAAAAAGTTAAGAAAAGACAAGAAAGAATGTGATTTACTGAAAAGAAAAGAAAAGAAGTGGGGAAGTGCTAATTCCTTGATGATGATCTAAACAGAGTCAGATAGATACTGACAGACAGTACAGTTTTTGAGAGAACTGAAAGAAAGAGAACAGTAGTAAAAAAAAAAAAAAAAAAAGAGGAAAATGAAAGAAAGATTCGAGATCGTAATGAGAAGCAAAATGAGAGAGTGAGTGGTGATGGTAAAGGGAAAGGCAGATCTTCGCCCATGGGAATAGAGAAAGTAAATGCTTTTGCTTTCCCCTTATCTCTCTTTCTTTCTTCCTCTGGATTTGGATTTTCTATTGCCTTCCCTTGGCCCCTCAATTACTTCAACATTGCGCCACCATTCTCCCTCTTCAAATCAATCATAACAGGAAAAAAAAAAAATAATAACTATTAACATTATTTATTCTTTTTTTATTTAAATTATTCGCACTTAGAATCTATTAGATTTTTATTAATCAAATTCAACTCAAATAAACATTTAAGAGCGCTAAAAAGCTGTAAAAATTTTTTAATAAAATTTTTTCTTTTTAAATTAGATGAAAATAATTTATCAAATCGACAGTAATATGATTTGAACCTTATACTTCATAATACTTTTGGAGAAAAGTTGCCTTTAGATTACTCTTTCAACTAGTTCCAAATACTTAATTTAACACGATTACAATTTAAAACTCAGTTTAAAACTGAAAACATCGTTTGAACAAGAACAATCCACTCTATTGGTTACTAATATTATTAAAGAAATAAATATACCATAAAAGGAGATTAAGTACTAATGGCGAATTCCTTGCAATATAATTAAAGCACTTATTCCATTGTATAATAAGCAAGAAGGGTTGACATACAATTTTATATTTTCCATTTATATATCTTAAATTAGAAACATGTATAAAAAGAAAAATTTGGGTAATTTAGGCGATTTTAGTGAGCTATGTCTAGGATTAGCTTTATTTGTATATCCTGAATACTTGTTTGTTAGCAAAATGTTGGTCCTAATTAAAGACTTGACTTATTGAGCAATGCTTGCAAAATGATTTAGCAAAACTTAATTTGTGCAAATTTGAAGGTTGGAGAGAAAGGCAATGAGCAATGAATTGAAGGCTTTAAAGCTACTTATTATCATTTGTCAAAGTAGGGTGGTTGCTTAATTATGGACCAAAAATAAATTAAAACAAATTGTACTATTATATTATCAAATTTATTGATGATTCATCTTGAAATTACCCCCTCACCAACATTCACAAAGACAAAAACGGTAAAAAAAAAAAAAAAAAACCAATAAATTAAGCTAATTTCACATGCAACCAAATCATTTTGTTATATTAATTATATTGAGTTTGGTCACGTTATATGCACTAAGTATAGCATATGTAGCTCGGGAAAAAAATTAATTTTATATAGCTTTTGGTTGGTTCATTCTTGTTTATTTTCTTCGTAATGGAAATGTATTAATACTTTCTAAACCAGTATGAGGCATATATGTATATGCAAATCTTATATTAAGAGTCGTTGCAGCATCACAAGGATCACAAAAGAATCATATATATATATATATATATATATATATATATATATATGTGGGTAATTAATTACACAAAATAAAAATAATAGTAAGCCAATTAATCAAATTTCTTTTTTTCTTTTTTTTTTATTTGGCCTGTGGGATCTTTGCCCTCGTATAGCAGGCCTGAAAATTCTTATATTAATTTACATAAATAAGTACCTTTAATCCTTTACAATTAGCAACTAATAAATAACAAAAAATCCAATAGTTATATAAATTAGTTGTAAACTCAAAACAATGCACATATTAAAATCATCAGTATATATTTAATTAATTGATTAATTTTAAAATAAAAATAAAAATAAATAATAATTGTAATAGATTAATTAAGTAGCTAGTTTTAATAAATTAAAACTATAAATTAATAAAATAATTTTTTCATACATGTATGTATATGTATAATTTTTGAATATACAATAAGTCTTCGCAAGTAATGATTATAAGGATACCTATAACTCTTTTCATGTGGTATCTTTTATTTTATGTATATACGGACTCAAAACTTTTTACTCAACCGATGTTAAAATCATTAGAAACTTAGTCAAGAATGTGTAGTGGCTATCGCATACTTAATTAATTAAACAAGAAATTTGGAGAAACATGACAAAAAGATTATTAATAAGAGAAGTAATGATTATTAAGTGGGTTAGAACTAATTAAGTTAAACTTGAAATTCTTCAACCGCACACATGAACATGATCAAACAAACTCAAAGCATCAAAAATTAATTCTAAAATACTAAGATTGGGTTCATAGTTAGTAGACCTAATAATAGCCTATATAAAACCATATTATTAATACGTGACAGGCATGCATAAAATTTGTAATGTGTGTGAAATGGGGCAGTTCCCAAAAGGTATAAAATAATGCATCTTTTAGTCAAAATTGTACACGAAACATATGATTAGAAACAAGTGCAACATTATATATTTGTTTAAAGTTTACATGGTGGAATCGTAACTTACTCTATTATATATATAATGTAGGTAAAGGGCTAATAAAATGTTGTAATGGACTACTACTTTATATATTTTAATGTGTTATTTATATAGTTAATAAAGTCTTTTTCACCTATTACATAAGTTAAGACTTGTTCTATCAATAAGAAGGTCAGATAAACTTAATAATCTATGATCTACATAATAAAGGAGAATTATTTTTTATAAATCAAGTAAAAATTATTTTTATAAATTAACAATGATATAATTAAAATTATGCATCTTATAATAGATATTAAAGAAAAATGATCACCGAACTACTTTTGCTATATATATATATATATATATAATCTTTTTTGTTAGGAGCATTCTTCTAATCTTCCATAGCCATTTGAAGATTCCGTACTGGGGTGGGGAGAAGAAGTTGGCTGCAATGATGAGAAGAATAATGTGTTTGTGGGTGTTAAGAGAGTTTAAAAAGACAAACCTAACTACCTAGGAGTCACCCATTATCTTCACATCCTAACCATGACCAAATTTTTATAACTTTAATTTTCTATCATAATCATAATATTCCCTTGTAATCTTTGTTGATTAATATTAATTTTCTTCCGAGCCCCTTTCATTTTATTTGAAATTTAAGTATAATTATATATGATTAGACTGAAAATTACTTAATTGAGATCTTGTTTAGCTACCATGCATTCAATAAATTGAGCTAATTAAACAATGTTGCACAATTTTCTTTTGGGTTCATTAAAAGTCTATATAGGTCCAGAATAAAGCCTCTTGGCTGGTGCTGTGGGTGGGCTAGTTTTTATTTAAGATAATATATGTTTATTCATTATTTAAATCAAAAATCAAATAATATATTGTTTGAGCTAGCTAATTTTATATACTCTTCAACTATTTGATTAACGAAAAATCTTTATCTACTTGGGTTATAATATATCCGATAATTAAATTTTGAATACATAATGAAAATCCCTTTTATTAATTGAATATAAAATATTTAAAGTACATACGAATGAAATACTCTAAATGCAGTTAAAATTTTAACTATAGTAATATAAAATTTTCTATGATTGATAAGCATGAAAAGGCATGAGAGATCATTATTCTTTTTTCTTGGGTGAAATCAGTGAACAAACAGTGAAGATTTCAGGATCTGTTACAGGGCTTTTATGATCACCGACGGAGCTTTAGTTGGCATTAATTTATTGAATATAAATGCTATCATTTATGTTCGTTAGAATTCTCTTATTGATCTTAATTGTATTTCACATTTTATGAGATGGGGATGAATATATATATATATGCTAGACTGTTAGCTAGTGGTTGCATCTGTTTTTTAGTGGTTTAATGGGTTTCTTGTTTCATTTCTGGAAAAGATAATAGTTTCTTGTTGGTAAGACTATCATGTTCAAAAAAAAAAAAGCTGCCAATTGAAGTGGACCATATTCTCTTGTAAAATTTAATTACTTCTCTAATAGAACTTTTTTTTTTTTTGTTATCATACAATAATTTATATATATATTAAAGAAAATAAATATTAACGCATTAGTCTATAATTTTTGGTGATTTTAGGAGGCAGTCCATGCTATGGTTGGTTGTATACCTGTGGCTAGATTCATGTCAAGATCCTTATGTAATTTTTGACCCAACACAGTTGAATCATGAATGGCCTGAAAAATGAAGGGAAATTATATATGGGTATCTGTTAATGGTCCATAGTATGTGTATATTCATAATTACAACAAGTAGCTACTTCAGCCTTGGAAAACTTTAACATAAACCTACAAAAATATAAAGAGAATAATGAGAGAGGAAAAAGATTAAAAACAAAAGACCCCAACTTTCATGATCAGAGAAAATGACATTAAAACTTGGACCTTATATGCATGCAGCTGGATGAGAAAATTTGGCATTTATAACCTATCTTTATATATTTTACAGTTCAAAAAAACAAAATTAAAACCATCTTTTAGTTTTTGTTTTCTTGTTTCTTTTTTCTAGTTTGCGCCCTTTCAAATTTAACAAAGCCACGTTTAAGAAAAAAAAAAAAACAAAGTTGGCAAAGAGAAAGAGAGTCAGTCTCAGTCTCAGTCTCAGTCTCAGTCTCTTCCTTTGATTTTAGCACTTTTGCTTTGCATATGCATGACAAAGAGTTCTTGTGAATTGCGATCCCGAGGTCCAGTTCCCATTTAGATCGTTACCAGCTTTTCTTTTCTTTACTTTTCTTTTATCTTAAATGGTTTTTTTTTTCTTTCTTTAAATTTTTTTTGATCTATCAAGAATCTTTAATAAAGATATATATATATATATATACGCCATAAAAATTTCTTGGTAGTTCTTGAAGTTTTAATGTTTAAAAATATGGATCGACTTTAAATATTCTTGTTGAGTTTGCCAGGAGTTGATGAAAATATATATCAAGTTTGCCAAGTAATTAATTAAGTCAATTTATAAATTCATCAACCTCACACACCACAATTTCAAGCCTTTGTCGACTTGCACCTACTTTGTGCTCAATTTGAAATTTGAACGATAGTCGATGCTAACTTGGATCATGCACATTATCTAATTTACATGAAAATATTTGAAATTAGTATTATGACGTGGAGCAATATAGAATTTTTTTAAAAGAAATGTTATCATTATATATATATATATGTGTGGGTAGAAAATAGTTATAAATTGAATCATATTTGTTTGTTTATTTTAAATTATTTTATAATATAATACAGCTAAGTATTAATTTGTTTTTACAACATAACATTTTATTGTTTTATATTTGATGTTTCTGATATCTAATAATTATATATGTTATGTTTATTTTAGAGTTTCAACCGAACAAATTTTATAAGGAAATAAAAGTTTTCTCAACATCTATTTTTTTATATATAAAATTTAAATTTATTATTTTATTTGTAAAAATTTAAATTTCTGGTCACTTGATCAAATAGATGTGAATATATCTAGTATGAATTGATTAGTACATTGGTAGATCTTGAATTGAGCAGTACATGGGTAGGTCTTGCATCAAATTAAAATAGCGGACCACATTACCATATAGTCCATAGTTGTTTTTATTTGCGGTTGATTAATTCTAGGAGACAACTGTCCATTGCCAATGTCATCACATCCCTCTGCATATACTTCTAAAACAGCATTTAGAATATTTCCTTCGCATATGTGAATTATGATAAAATATTTGTATTTTTTAAACAAAAAATAATATAAATTAACATACACATACATTATAATATCCGCCCAAGTTTTGGCTTCTAATTAAACACTAAATAACATTTAATTTTCATCACTTGATATATAAACAACAATAGACCATGTCTTAAGCTTCCCCTCGTGGCCCTCATTGCCTGCTTTAGCTAGCTAGCACCATAACTAATCAACAGACCATGATTGTTGCAGGCAACAACCAACCAAAGAAGTCCAATCTTTTTAGCCCTAGACAGTCTCCGGTGCCGAATCTTCCGCAGAGCAAGCCCTCCTCCAGCACCTCACACTCGCGCGGACGACTCTGTCGGAGTCTAAATGACTGTATGAGTATGAGGTCTGCTATGTCAACAAATCAGCCCCACCACAACCACCCACCTAAATCTAAGTTGGAGCAGCAGGTTAGTGTGGACTTAATTGAAATTTGTATTATTAACCATCAGATTCTTAGTGCAAAATGCATAATATTAATGCATGCATGCCAAGAAGCCAAGAGAATTTAGTGCTTGTTCAAGCATTGGTAGTCACTAGTATCAGTCAACTATGACCAATTGAAGTTGTAAAGTTTTGGTCCAATTTATTCATGTCATGAATGGTGCTCATCTACTCTGGCATTAAAACTTTGGGCTTAGGCTTGAAAAAAAATAAAGAAAATTTTATAGACATGGGCTTAAAAGCCTATAGAGTACATAAAAGTTTAAATTCTCAGCCTTGTGCAATTTCCTATGCATCGATGAGTAAAAATAAGCAATGGATGTATATTCAAGAGTAATTACATGAATCAGGTTTACAAGGATGTATACTTACATCTGATGAAATTTACAAATATATATCTAACTTTTTGTTTATTTGGGATGTATTCAGCAGTTAGATTTATAATAGCTAAATATGTTATTTTTATTGGCCAAATGTAAAACAACATAAATGCATTGTAAAGTAAACAAGAATCTCATATATATATATATATATATATGTATCCACCATTAGAATTTTTTGATGTATCGAATTCAGTTGTAATTGGCAGAATTTCTGTTTGGATTTTGAAGGTGGGAGACCTAGAAAGGGAAGTTCAGAAGCAGAAGGAGCTCAGGATCATGTACAGAAAGAGAATGGAGAGAACACATGACTACCTAAAATACTGTCTTCAAGTAGCCCAAGATAATGGTTTCTTGGACCTCATTGTTAACAAGAACAATATAAATATTGATCAACAACAAGACCCTCTTTCTTCCACCAGTATCAGCACCAATACTAGCCCTCAATTGCTATCTCCACTTCACCAACATTCCGACCTCGCAGCCCTCATTTGTCAAGCCAAGATTAACGGATGGTACATCGAACATCAAGAGATTGAACATCAAGAAAAAATAGGCCAAGGAAGCACAGCTGCAATTTACAGAGCTATTTGGCGAGGTCTTGATGTTGCAGTGAAGTGCGTATTTCCTGATTTCTTCCACTCTAATGAAAGTGGTGTAGTCTTCTTTGCTCAAGAACTAGACACATTGTCTAGGCAGCGCCATCCTTACGTGCTGCAACTAATGGGTGCATGCCTTGATCCTCCTGATCATGCATGGGTAGTCACAGAATTATTGGGCATGACCCTTAAAGAATGGCTTCATGGATCAGGTAATAGCAGGCGAAAAGAGAGATCTATTCCTCTTCCACCGTTTGAAGAGAGGATTGCTAGAGCATTAGAGATCGCTCAAGCAATGCAATATCTTCACGAACAAAAACCAAAAGTCATTCATCGTGATCTTAAGCCTAGCAATATATTTATGGACGATGCTAATCATGTTAGAGTAGCAGATTTTGGCCATGCTAGATTCTTGAATGATGAACAAAT
>CATIWO010610978.1:0-12841 GCA_949673435.1 Macaranga tanarius | reverse complement strand
CATGATATATGATTATATCATTTTGATGTAAAGTAGTGTTAATATCAAGTACAATTTTAAATAAATATTATATAATACAATTAATTTAACTTTATTTAACATATTTATTAGTTAGTATTATCATTGTTTTTTGTAATGAATTATAAAGTAAATTTTTTTATTTAAGTGTTGCTAATAAATATAAATTTAATCAATAATATAAATTTCCGAATTTTTGAACCGTACCAAACCGTCCCGATCCGTTCTGAAAGAACCGAATTTTTATACCGAACCGTACCGAAAAACTGTTACGACACAGTATCCCCGTACCGAACCGTACCAAAAAATGGTACTGGTACTGGAGATTTTATTTTTAAAATCCCCGAAATATGGTACGGTACTGGAGATTTTTTTTCTCCGGATTTCCTCGAACCGTGCTCACCCCTAGCCACCACAAGCAATTAGCTTAATAAGGTCAATATAGTTCATGCAAAAACCAAAGGAAATAAATTCCTAGAAAATTTATTTGATCTCCAAAACTTAGTTGTTATACATCAAGAATGATGTTTATTTATAGGAAAACAAAAGCTATGAAAGTCATATTAAACTTACGACTCCTAAATAAAACCCTAAAAACTAAAATAAGAATCAAAATAATAAAATCCTAATTAATTCAAATTTGACTCAAAACACGCTACACGGTTGTATTGGTGACCGTGTTTAAACCCCCAAAATTAGGCAATGTTGAACATAGGTAGGTATATAGGCATGTTGTAAGGTGTGTTGCAAATATGACCATGGACACGGGCGTGTACCCTACTAGTCATTTTTAGCACTTCCAATTAAGTAATGTGAATAGGGACACGGGGGTGTTGAACCTGGAACTCCTTCAAAGCCTTGAAAACTTACCAAAAACATATTGACAAGCCTTAGCGATGCTTCATCAACTTTGACATCTTCAAAATACATACTTTCCTTAGCTATAAGGTTGTAGATCAAATTTAAAAGTACCATATTGGCATGTTTGACTCAATTTCATGACATTGGACCACTAATTCCTTGTAAAGGATCCTTTGACCCCCTTTATTGACTTTGATTCTCATTATTCCCTCCTTCCTCAAGAAGATTCATCCTCGAATCAAAACCTACATCAAAGTCAAAAGGAACTAAATCAATAACATTAAAAGTAGTACTCACATTACTCTTATCTTTTAGATTAAGTTTGTAGGCATTGTTATTAATGCACTCTACCACTTAAAATGAACCATCATCACGTAGTTGCAACTTAGACTTTCTTTGAAAAGGAAACCTCTCCTTATACGCATATGCATCCAAACCCAATCTCCCGATTCAAATATAACTTGTTTGCGCCCCTTATTAGCTTGATTTGCATATTGCTCATTCTTCCTCTCAATTCTTTATTTAACATTTTTATGTAGATTTCTCACAAATTCAGCTTTCTTAGCATCATCCAGATTAATTTATTCTTTTGAAGACAAAGGTAATAAATCAAGAGGTGTAAGAGGATTAAACCTATATACCACTTTAAAAGGTGAATAACCCGTGGTAGTATGTCCGCTCCTATTATATACAAACTTAATAAATGGTAGACTCTCTTCCTAATTTTTTAAGTTCTTACCAATAATTGCTTGCAACAATATACCCAAAGTTCTATTTATCACCTCTGTTTGTCTATCCGTTTGAGGATGACACGTTATTAAGAATAACAAATTAGTTCCCAATTTTCTCCATAAAGTACACCAAAAGTGACTTAAGAACTTGGTATCTCTATCACTCACGATGCTTTATGGAACACCATACAATCAAATAACCTCTTGGAATAACACATTTACAATATTGGTTGCATCATCAGTTTTATTGCAAAGAATGAAATGTGCCATTTTGCTAAACCTATCAACAATAACAAATACACAATCTTAGCCCATTTTGGGCCTTGGTAAACCCAATATAAAATCCATAGAAATATGTAACCATGGTTTATTAGGCACATCTAAAGGCATATATAATCCACGAGGTATAATTTTAGACTTAGCTTGCTTACACTTACCACATCTAGCACAAATACATTCAATATCTCTTTTCAAATGTGGCCAAAAGAAGTGTTCACTAAGCACGTCTAAAGTCTTTTTAACTCCAAAATGCCCCATCAAACCACCCCTATGAGCTTCCCTTACTAAAAGCTCACGTTAACTACATTGAGGAATGCAGAGTTTATTCTCTCTAAATAAATATCCCTCATGCCTATAAAACTTACCAAAGGCTACCTTTTTACATGCTTCACATACATTACAAAAATCAGAATCACTAGCATATAAATCCTTAATATGATTAAATCTTAGCAATTTAGCATTCATAGAGTTATGTAATGTGTACCTCTTCGAAAGTGCATCAGCTACAATGTTTTCCTTGCCTTCTTTGTATTTGATAACATAAGGAAACATCTCAATAAACTCCATCCACTTAGCATGCCTTCAGTTCAACTTTTCTTATCCTTTTAAGTACTTTAAGGACTCATAATTAGTATAGATAACAAACTCGTTGGCCCATAAATAATATTGCCATGTCTCTAATGCCCTCACTAATGCATAAAGTTCTTTGTCATATATAGGATAATTTAAGACTGCCCCATTAAGTATTTCACTAAAATAAGTGATAGGTCTTTGTTCTTGCATCAAAATAACCCCAATACAAATTCCATATGCATCACACTCTATCTCAAAAGTTTTGCTAAAATTAGGTAATGCAAGTAATGGTGCACTATATAATTTTTCCTTAATTAACTGAAATGCATCTCCTTGAACTTTGTTTTATTTTAAACCCACACTTTTCTTTACTACCTCAGTTAAAGGTGCTACAATAGTGCTAAAGTCCTTAACAAAATGTCGATAAAAACTAGCTAATCCATGGAAACTTCGCACTTCAGTGATAAACTTAAGAGTATGCCATTTTTTAATCACTTTAACTTTCTCTTCATTAACCTCAATACCTTTAGAAGACATAACAAAACCTAAAAATGTAATAGAACTAGAATAAAAACAACACTTTTTAAGGTTAGAAAATAAATGTTCTTTCCTAAGTGTAGTAAGAACAAGACTCAAATGCTCAACATGACTCTCTAAACTACTACTATACATGACAAACTTGCCTATATATACACACAAAACATAGTTCATTAGTCTTATAAAAGTGCTAGGTGTATTAGTTAAGCTAAAAGGCATAACCTAACCAACCATTCATATAAACCATACTTAGTCTTAAAGGTTGTTTTCCATTCATCACCCTCATGCATACGTATTTAGTGATAACCACTTTTCAAATCAATTTTAGAAAAAACACATAATCTATGTAATTCATCTAATATGTCATCTAATATATGTATGGGATGTCGATACTTTATAGTGATATTATTGACGGCTCTATAATCCACGCACATGCACCAAGGACTGTTTTCCTAAGAATGCAGCCCTTATCTCACTTATGGTGGCAAAGAAATTCTCTCTTTTTTTTCTCTCTTTTATTTTACTAGAAAAAAGATTTTAAATTCATTATGAAAATTAAAACATTAAAACGTTTGAAATGAACAGGAGTATGACCACCAAATTTACTATCCTATCTCTTAAACATAAAATGTGACTTACGACTGTATCTCCGCTCAACTGTCCACTTTGAGTTTTACTATTTCTCTTCTCGAACAAATGCAGAATAAATTAAATGCAGTCAACATAACCCTCCCCTAGGCTATGATACTATAAGGGTGAGCAACAGAGAAGATATGAATACAAATAATGCAGTATGAGCATAGCACAGTGCATAGCCTCACACTCCTGACACAACACCGAAGGATATAGCCAAGAGGTTATATATATATATATATGTATATATAAATACTTACACATATTACTCTTTATAATTTTTTTTAAATTGAGCAATTTAGTCTAACAAATCGACATAGTTTCCAATCAATTCAACAACAAATTCAAAGAAAAGTTTTTAAAGGTTCCGTGGCATAGGTTCGGCTCAAAATCAAAAATAAAATAAGAGAATTAGTTCACTCACCAACACTTAAGCTCTTCCTTTCCTTTTTTTTCCCTTCCAAAATTCTCTTGAATTGAATTATCAATAGCTCCTAATATAATGATCCATAAGAGTACAATTCACATCCCAAAACAAATTTAAGTTAAGAATATATATACATGCCTTTAACTAAATTGTAATCTAGATAAATTTCTATACTTAATTTTAAACTAAGTTTCATTTTAATTCCATCGCACTTAATTTTGGTCAAATTATCATTATCTCCTTTTTATGCTTTCAAAATTTTTATTCAATTTAAATTCAATCTAACTATAATTTAAAACTTTAAAAATTTACCTTGTGCCACTAATCTCTTGAACTATTTGTATGGTTGTAGATTCTCTAAATTTGATTTTGTTATCAAGTTAGCTAAACTCTCTTGATGCTTTACTTAAATCTTGGTCAAAACTCCACAAATGCAAGAAAATAAGCTCTCTTCTTCTTCTTCTCCTCACTCCCCTATATATATATTCTTATTACTATAAAAAATTTATTCCTCTAAGCTTGTAACATATATATTTATTAATTTTTTTTAATTTTTGTCATTATAGCAAATCCCATTCTTCAAGCTTTAACATAATTTTTTTTAGTCCTTAAACTCCTTACTTCTTTCTCTTTAATCCTTCCTCAATTTTCTTTAGTTTAATTAAATTTTATCCTCTTATCAATTTAGTCCTTAAAATTTATTTAAAATTAAATATTTTTATTTAATCATGCTTACTAGTCACCTCTGAAGGAAGTGTGGATCATGCAACAACTAAAAGTGCGAAATTTTAAAATTTTTTATTGCATACAACACTTGTATCACACATGAACCATATTTATACCCATAGATCATATCACATGGCAAATACATAGCTAAACATGCATCTATAATAACATAATACATCAATAAACAACCAAGTCATACATTCACAATACAAGACCTAACAACTAAGGGTTTGGTAATACTTACAAATTAAACTCCAAGTTTGTAGCATGCTTGATAAACTTTAGTTAATATTGATCCACAAATGCCTAGCTCCCTAAATGTGAAGCCTCTAGCTTGAAACACATAAGTTGCATAAGGATGATCTTCAAGAATGATGAAGCTCTACCTACAAGCCTCTTTTATTTTTGACCCAAGAGCTTGTTAGAGCCACTCCAAGCTTGAATGTATAGAACAAGGATGCAATCTCCAATGGATGATGGACTTGGTCTTGTACAACTCTTGTAGATCAATGGCCTTAACTTGAAAGCATACAACTCTTGTGTATATTTGAATTCTCTACACTTGAAGAAGAAGAAGAAGGAAGAAGACACTCTCAATCCTTTTCTCTCTTTAGTAAGAATATCAAATTTGCTCTCAAATATCCATTAGCATAGGTTAGTTAGTTGTCTCTACACCCTCCACTAACTATCAATAAAAACTAATTTGATAATAGCTTGAGTATCTCATACTCAAGCCACGTGCATTGCTATAGCTTGATGTCTCACACTCAAGCCACATGCATTGATATAGCTTGAGTGTCTCACACTCAAGCTACATACAATTGATAGATTGAGTATCACATACTCAATCTATATGCATGGCTTGGCTTTACAAGTGAGTGGGTTATATTTGGTTACATGGATAACCTTAGCCTTGATATCATTAACACTTAATGGATATGGGCTAAGGTTATGGGCATATGGGCTTCTCTACACTTAGAGAATGCATTTAGAGGTAAATATTAATCTAGTCTTTGAACTTAATATTACATATTAAATCAAGTCCAAATTAATATTTATTTAATTACAATTTAGTCCCAATCTTTGAATTTAGATTTCGAGATATGCTAGATCCCCGCATACGCGTAAATCCAAATCAATTAATTCAATTAATTAATTAAACTCTTTAATTAATAATCAAATTAATATTAATCTTTATAAGTGCAACTCTTGTGTGTGTGACTTATGAGGTTCAAGTCTAAATGGCAATGGAAAATAATATTAACACTTAATATTATGGAAAAACCTTTCTATCATAAATGTAAAAATCTCAATTAATCATATTTAGTAACCATAAATCGTGAGTGACCCCTAACATAGATGTCACGAATACCCAAATAGAAATAAATACTTTATGTAGATCCACAAGAACCATAGAACATAATTACCGTGTACTAAATATCCCTTCATTACAAGATCCTGATATTGGCTAGAGTCACAGTTTAGTCAAACTCTAATTACCTCAATCATATGACCTTATGTTAAGTTCAATTCTCAATAAAATAAGACTTGTACTATAAATTTTTTCTAGCACTGAAACTCTTTTCGGGTAAGTCGAGTTTGACTTGGCTAGGTACTTATTCATCAAGAATAACTTAGATAGCATAGGATCTTATCCTGATTCACTCCAGGTAATGAATTCCATCTTGGTCGATCACTCATCCCTACATATAATGAACTAGAGCCACCACACGCCATACACCCATACATGGCTAGCATAGGTATGTAAGCGGTAACAAACTCTAATCAACCATATGTGGATGACCGTGTCACCTCAGGTCAAAGGACCATATGCACAATTATGTCCAAGACTGTGATTGTTGATTAAAGTGAATTCCCAAGCAATCAAAAATCTTGTGTCACTGTTCGATCCACTCATCACATGAGTATCCACATGTCTATTTTGATATCTCATATCAAGTAGCATGAGACTTACTACTTCCCACTATCAGTATCACATACCGATCAAGGAAAATAGATAGAGGTGATAGTCTAGGGATTAATACTACCTTTATACTAATCCATCAAATATGAACATTTATAGTATATGTACTAAATAAGTTTGTCACTCATATTATCAACTCTTAATAATAAACTCATTTAACATAATACTAAAGATAAATATTCAAATAAACAAACACTTTATCTAAAAGAATATTTTATTGCCAAAGGGATTAATATACAATGTTTACATACATAATGGCCCTAGGGCACATCTATACTAACACTTTTTGTCAGTAGAGGGTCGAGATTTAGGATTGTTGCTACTAGGTTGGGATATATATGTGGGTAGCACATCCTAGGGTAGTTAGACTACCTTCTCTAGGGATTGACAAGGCCTTTGATCCTTTTTGGTGTTTTTTGTTGTATGTATTTTTGATAGTCCTTTTCTCTAGTTTTTCCCCTCACCGCTGAATACTGATCTTGTATATTATACTGTAT
This sequence comes from Macaranga tanarius, assembly GCA_949673435.1. Lineage (NCBI taxonomy): Eukaryota > Viridiplantae > Streptophyta > Magnoliopsida > Malpighiales > Euphorbiaceae > Macaranga > Macaranga tanarius. Next base: position 5,575 of record CATIWO010610978.1, on the reverse strand, counting down.
ATATACATATGTACTTTATGTTTCAGTAATAATATTCTGTCGATGAGATTGTATATAATCCTACCATTTATGCTTTATGATGATTGGTGGTTATTATGTATACAAGTTTTAGTATTGTTTATAAGCAACACTCAAGTTACCAGATAAGCAAATAACGTGAGTGGATAGTTTTAAGATATAATTCGAGCGATATAAATGTTATCAACTCTGATTTATAAACCAGTCAATCTGGATAGTGTCGTTGATATTTTTTTAGAAGTGGTGCATTTTCACACTATTACTCTTAGCTGGACAGTCTGGGTTATAAATCTATCCAACGTGGGTGTTGGTGGGGAGTGGTGTCACAGCAACAATGCACCAAGTTAAAAAAAAGATATAGAGGTGTCACCTCTATAGTAATGAAGCGACGCCTTCATTAAAATTCAAATTTAAATTTGATAGGGCGGCGCCTCTATAGCAACGGTCATAAAAAAAATCAAACTATAAAGTAGAGGCGTCGCCTCTACAACTTCTGGTGCAGAAATAATTAAAAATCGAAAATAAAAAATGAAAAATTTACTGAAAATAATTCGACTCTCAGGGTCTAATTCTGAGCCATACAACAGCACGTATTCTGGCCTCTAACTCCCCTCCAATTGAATTTCTTTCTCTAGTTTTTCTTTTTTTTTATGCAAATTTTTTCTCCCTCATTTTTTTCTCTCTCAATTTTCCTCAATTTATAGAGGTCTTCAACCTCCTTTAATTCACTTTACAGCTGTCTCTCTTCCACTTCCTCTCCCATGGATGTGGGAGAGGAGTTACAGAATGTGAGAAATCTCATGTTCTGTAATAAAATAACGACAATTAATTTTTTTTCCGATCTGGACCATAGAGGCGACACCTCTGTGGTGTAAAGGCGACGCCTCTATGAAACAGTCTCATAGGTTTGGGCCATGTGGGCAGGCTGAAAACTATTTGGGCTTGGTTTATTGGGCTGTAGGCTATTTGGGATCTGATGGGTTTTGGTTCAATTGAGCTATAAGTGTGATGGGCTTCTCTCAAGTGGACCAGAATCCAATTCCTTTGCTGAGCTAGGCTTACTTGTCATTTTTCATCACTAGGCTTTTGCCTCGTGGGCCGGGTCAGACCATGTGTCCATACCTAGATTTCTTCTATTCTTTTGTTTTGTTTTATTATTTTATTTTTAATAAATAAATGTGGTTTAATTTTTTATTCATATACTTACTGTCGTTACCATATAATAATATTATTTTATTTCCTCTGTTAATGGAGGGTTTAAAATTTCAAACCCATGAAGTATGAGAGTCTAGATATACAAAATAAAACTTTTGGGGCTAATACTAAAATCCCAAAAAGTTTAGGGGCTTCAAGATGGGTTTTGCCAAAAACATAGAGGGACTTTAATAATATAAATGAAAGTGTGCGAGGAGTAAATGTTAAAAGAAATAGAAGTATAGGGAGCATTTGCGTTTTTCTTAATTTACTTCCGGTAGTTATGTAAAAAGTTGAAGCAGCATCATCTAAAGCGAGAAACAAGCTCTCCGTGTTCAGAGCAACAGAAAAAAATGAGTTCAAAAAACCCTAGGAAATGGAGGTTCACATGGGAGGCTCAGTCTCACACTCCAATTCTTAAATTATTACTGTTCGATTCACACACAAAGCCTTCAATTCAATGCAATAATGTCGAAATCAAGAGAAACATCTCACAGTCTCACCTTCTTGTGACATGGATTAATGAAGATAAGGAGAAGGTCTCACTCAGGGTTCCCATTCCTAAAGTATTGATGGACCCAGATTCTCCATTGAGCTTTAGAGCTTTAGATGATCACCTTGAAGTTAAGCTTGTGCTGCTTCTGCCAGTTGATCACCCTATCTTTTCTAAGTTGAATTTGGGTGATGATGGAGAGAGTAATGAAGTTTTTAGCCGTTTAAAAGCTCTCAATATGGACTCTGGTAAGAGCTCATTTAATCGATTGTTGCATTTTGTTTTCTTGCATTTATGAAATTGTATTAATTTTGCTCATAAAAAGGACTCATTTTCATTATTTTTTTTTGTGGGGTTTCAGATTTGAAGAGTTTATCTTCCATGGAAGAAGTGGATTTTTACTGCAGAAGATGCTCAACTAGATTGACTAGAATTCCCCTTAGGTAGCATTGTCATTTTTTAATTCTTGTTTATTTACTTTTTATGCCCATTGTTCCTTAAGTTTTCCTGTACTTTTGAAATAAATTGGCCTGTTGAGGCTTTATGACACTTTAGATATTATGGTCGTGTATTATAAGATTCTTGAATGTGCTGCTTTGAGTAGTTAACCTATCCTTGAGTTTTTTTTTTTTTTTTTTAATAATTACATTACTGTAATATTTCCTTTTACCTTTTCATATTCTCTAAATTTCAGTTCATTTGTAGACGTTTCGTGGAAATGCCATCAGTTAACTGGCGAGAGACGGCTGACAACTGGTTTGGAGGTTGTTGTTGTTCATTTGGAGGTATAAGTGAGAAGCTAGTGAATAGGTATGCAGATGCCTACACATGTTCAAAGGGTGTTTGCTTCTTGAGTTCTACGGCTGTTACTCTTTGCAAAGATGATCTTGTAGGGTGTAAATTTTCTGATTGTGATGGAATACGAAGGGATGAAACTAGAAAGGAATTTTCTGGTCACAACAGTTCAACTGAAGAAGTGTTGCTAGATTTTGGATCCAATCTCAAAAGTGATGCAAATTGTGATAGTAATAGTTATACGGAGAGAATGCTTGATCTTGATACAAATACGACTTCAAGTTCTTCACCTGTCAATTTTAACAACCTTGCTGAGAACCTGAATTGTGTAGTTAGAGAGGAAGAACCTGATGCTGATAGATTATTTTCAGATCTGTCTGAACATGCAGCATCAAGACCTGGATGTTGCAACTCGGCGCATCATGCTCCAGACTACTTTGAAGTAAGCACACATGAGGTATATCAACCTTCATTAGCGGGCCAGAAAACTACAAAATCTATAGAGGCCACTGTAAATCGGAGATCTCTTCTTAATGGGCTTCTTGGAGATGTTTTTATGGCTAGATCCTATCATCTTTCTATGGATGTCGAATGGAAACAATTTCTCTGCCCCCATTGTTCCACTCTTCTTGGAGCTTATCCTTGTGCTGATGGTGATTTGCCTCTAGACGATGGAGTTAGACTCTTTAAGTGTTATCTTTCCACTTCTTTGCCAGTTGGTGGATCAGATGATATGTTCAGGTAAGCAAATGGCTATCTGCAATCTATGCACTTGCTTGTAATACATTTGTGCATAATGAGATTTTGTTTAATAGAACAGAGAACTAAAAAAACCTCATAATTTTACATTTGTTTCTCTTTTGTTTTTGTTCAACCTTTTTATTTACCAAGTTTGGCAATGAATTTTAATATTAGTGATAATTATGGCTGTTCAATAAAATAGTATGAAAATATGTAGCAAGCTCAGTGGGAAAAATTTTCTTTTTTATATTGCTATGCAATGCTAATAATGTAAAATATTATGTTTTTTTGTTCCTTTTTTTTTTAAAAAAAAAATGATATCTCGTTTATCAACCACCACAGAATAATCAAATTCATATCTTCTTAAGGGAAACAATGAAAAAATAATGTTGTGGTCATCAGCATTGTAAGGTAAAAATTGTATTATAGGTTAATTCATCTTTCTTCGTAGGCTCCCTGTATCCAATGTCACACTTCCTCACTAGATTGATCATAATTTTTACTAATGTTGAAATTTACAACCAAACTTGATGGAACTAAAAGGATTCATAGAAATTTGGAAAAGTAAGTTTTGTGACATGTGCATGTGCTTTTCCCTTTTTGGTTTCTGATATCACATGATATGTTTTTAGTGGTCTGCTAAATGTTTGCATGTTGTGTGCCATTCAATTGTGGTTTGTTGAAAAGTTGGACTTCTTTGGTTAAAGAAGGATCCTTTTGGTTGCAAAGAATACCCAAAGTTTGGTTGTGGTTTTTCATTGGGAAACTCACTGCCAGTGATGTGATGGGTACATGGGACCGTAGGTTAGTGTAAAATATGGTTACATGGGACGATAGGTTACAATACTTGAAACAATGCTTTTTCTTTTTCTGTTTGAAACAATGCTTCATTGAGTTACTTTTTCACTTCCAAGTTTATTTGTGCATCCAAGACTCTTGTAACTTGCTGTCTTTTGTTGCAACTTTGTATTTGAGCATCTTACTAATGCCTTATTTTTGTTTGCGAGTTATCTTGTAAACAATCAGAAGGATTTCTTGAGAATTGACATTACATTATGGACCAAAGTTCTGCAATTATATCGGTTGAGCAGAAATAATTCAATATTGGTAACCTTGAAAAATGTTTATGGCAGTTTGAGCAACAGGCATGCATAAAGCATAAGGGTTCTTTGTTCCTGGAATTTTTTTCCTTTGCTTATGTTCATACACAAAGGAAATTTGTGCTCTGTCTTCCATCATCCTTCCCTCTCTGTAAATAATGTCATTCCATATTGTGTTCATTTCTGCTACACCACTAATTGATACCATAATTTGAGTACCCAATCAAATAATTTATTGTATCTTAGATTCATATACGAGTGTTGGGCACTGTAATACAAGTTTTTCTTATCATGAACAGGAAATATACTTTGGAGAAAATGTTCACAAATCAACTAATAGAAAGTGCAAAAGATGAACTGTCATTCCGGACTGTAGTCAGGGATTTGACAACCAAATCTCCCATGCTGCAAGTTGTTCTTGTAAATCCAAATTCATGGTGTTGTACTGGTAGCTGTTTAGACTCAGAGCCCAGTGTCGAATCAGTATCAAATTTGGATCTATACCCCATCATCAAGCTTCTGTTTTCTGACTGTAGCAACAATAAAGAATCTCAATCGAGGTTTGTCAACTCTGCTTTTTCTTTGTTGGCTTGCTATTTCCTAGTAATTGAAGGAACCACTCTGCATATCATATGCCTCTTGTTATGCTCTAAATTACATTGGAGTGTTCTTGTCAATAATGTGTATATCTATGCATACACATACATATGGTTGTTTGAAGAATAGATTAATTTTCCGTGTTACCAATGCCCCAATAAGCAACTATCATGTTATCTGGTGCCTTACCGTAGTAGTTACATAAATGTCTAAAACTCTGTTGACAATGCTATCATGTGGTTCTTTCTTGCCTCTCTTTTCTATTCTTCATTTAAAATGGAGCAGGGGGGTGGATAAAGTCGCTAAAATGATATAGTGTATTTATCTTTTGGTCCAAATGTATTACCCTTCAGTTAACAGAAGATTTATGTTGTCACATAAAATTGAACTTTCTGCAGGGTGTTACAAGATTGGGTAATGAATAATCAAGCAGATGAATTTTTCATGTTGCCGCAGCTAATAGGAAAGTTGACCGAAAGCATGAATTCTACAAAGCATTTACTCCCACCTTCTTGTACTTCCTTCCAGAATTTATCTTTGTCATTCATGCTGAGATAATGGTGAGCAATTGCGATAGCTATGAACTTTATATGATCCAAATGGAAGATCTGAATGGAATTTACTGCAGAAAGTACGA
>CATIWO010610953.1:0-10643 GCA_949673435.1 Macaranga tanarius | reverse complement strand
CTAGCGTGCCTAGGAGGCCTCTTGTTTCTAAACTTGGGCCCGGTTTACCTCATTTTGGACCAACGACCCACGATTAACCGAGGAATGAGCAAGCTACTTGCTATGATTTATTTATAACAAATGCAAACTATATTTAAAAAATATATTATTATAATTTAAATTTATGATCAGATTGCAAATAATAAAATACCTAATAAACTCATGTGGAGTTCAACTTAATAATAAATAAATTAAACCTAAATTAGTTAAAATTCAACTCAACTCGTTTATACCTTTAACTATGATTATGATTACAATTATAAATTGTTAATATTAATAATATAAAAATATAATTTAATTTATTTGTTATAAACAAGGTTATAATATATTTTAAAAAATAAAAATATTTAATTTGTTGATAAATTATTTTAATTCATAATTTAAATTTTGCAAATCTATGTAGACTCGATTATGGGTATAACTGAGTCAAACCTACTCGCGATCTACTTGGGATAGACTCGAAAAAAATTCAAAATTGACTCTATTATTACCGATTCGAGCAGACTGTCGAGTCAAACTCGAGCTCGTTAATACTTGACTCGATAGGTTCGCTAGCTTAATCGAGCCTAATCGAGTTTAATCGAGACTAATCGAGCTTATACATATTTACATTTTTATCATTTTATTTTAATATAATTACAAAAGTTTATTATTGAACCGAATCGAGTTCGAATTTAAATCGAGCTTGAATATTTAAAAATATATATTTTTAAAATTTTAAATAATTAATTGAGTCAAATCGAGCTCGAGTATAAAAATTATTTAATTCAATCGAACTCAAATTTTGAAAATAAAGTTCGATCAAGTTTGAATCGAGTTTCGAACTTTGAATTTTTAAATCGAGTTGAACTCGATATTAGGACCGTATCGACTCGACTCGGCACAATTACACCAGACTCGATGAAACTTGTGAGCAGCTAAGCTAGGTACTGAGAAACATCTGGGTTCCATTACACTCCCAGATTCGCATCTATGAATTTTCACATTTCAAACAACAGCACAGCAACCCCAACTGAATCGAAGCAAAGCTTGTGAAAGGCAATCAATAGGAAAAAATGGACGAGAAGGAGAAGAAGAAGACGAAGAAGATTCGCGATAATGGAAGCTATAACAGCAATCTATTAGAATGGCTGAATCAGATGGTATCGGAGCCTTATTATCTGTTTCATTTCCTCTCTTTCTTCTCCTATTTCGCCATTCGCTGCGCCTCCTCATCTATTCTTTCTCCTCCCATCGCTCATCGTCTCCTTCATCGCGTATGTCTCTTCTCTCGCTCTCTCCAGCATTATTATTGTTATTATTATTATTATTATTATTATCAATGATTTGTTTATGCAGGAGATTCAAGCGCTACTCGCACTTGCTGTTTTAGCTTCAATTAAGGTATAATCGTCTTCTTTTTAGCTGCAATTGAGCTGATTCCTGTTAATTTTTAGTTCCGTTTTTTTACGATTTTTTTTTTGAAAAAATTATTGTTAAGGAATTGAGGATATTGTGTTAAACATGTGTGCCCATTGATCTGTATTGAAGGATTAATCATGTCATGTTTTAATTTTATAATTTCTTTTAATACCTTAGTTTTTAAAGTGAAATTCTATGTGAGAATTCAATTCCATTGTATTTAATAATGAAATAGAATCATCTCAAAAGTTTTATGATGTGATGATGATTTTGATTGCCTAGTCGATTGCATTTGCTATCAGTTTTGAAGATGGATTAGTTTAATTTTATTTTATTTGCTAATTCTAGAGATTTTTTTTCGCTCCCTCATGTTTGACAGTTTGTGAAAGAAGAAACCTGGGAAGCATTTATTGCGGATGTGCTGTTTTGTGCAAAGGTGATTCATTCAATTTTTTTTTTCTTCTACTTTTTTTGCATTGTTTAGCTTTGTTTATCATTTGCACCTTGTCCACTGTGGAATTGACAGCTTAGGGCTATTTATCGAAGCATGACCAACTGTAGAAACTATGTTAAAAATTTCAAGGTGCATTGATTGTTTGAATGTTCATAATCAGCGCTGTGTTAAAACATTGAACTTTTGCTCTTTTTTATAGCAAGATAAAATGAAATACAGAAAGCATGTATATCATTTGGAATATGTTTAGCACTCTCAATTGGGTGTTAAAATTCTTGCTGTGAGAGTTCACAGTTTAGCATGTTATAGTCAAGATTTATTTTTAACCTGTCTGGTTTTTTCTTATACTACTCTGACTCGAGTTATATGACTATATTTCAGCTTCTTCTTATTGCGGTTTCTTTGATACTGGATTACCACTTGACTCTTTGGTACATATTGGTATTTTCAGGTACATATTTTTTTTTCTTTTTACTATGTCTGTTAAATATAGCTTTGGTGACAAAACGACAATTTTCAGAATTTTACTATATCCTGATGATGAGTTCTGCTTTCTTATGTTTGAAATCAAATGCTTTTAGGCTGCCCTTCCTCATTGTGCAACTTTGGCTAAAATACAATAACCTACAACCTTTTTTATCACGTTCTTTTTAAAATGTCTTAGTTACTTATTTCTTTTGATGACATTGAGCTTTGTACCTTAATCTTGATGAAAACCATATGAAGGAGCAATTATTTTTCACAATTAAAATGGTTTGTGTACTGTAATGTTTATTTATGTGTACTTTTTTTGTGTTCTTATCTGTTTGCAGTTATATATATCTTAACACAACAGCCTGCCTTCGAAGGACTAGGTATGAGGTGAATTTGGATTGATCTCAGTTGATATTGCACATTTTACGAATTATGATTGTGCTTACAGGTCATTGAAATGCTTTTCTTTTTGATCTCATTGGATCTTCCAGGTACTGCAAGTAAATTAACACCACTACAGTTAGAAACCTTGCTGACAGAAGGGAACACATCAAGGTTCTGGTTGGTTGGTCCCTAAGACTTGTCCTGGGATTTTGTTTTTTAATTTGCAAAGAAACAAACAACAACTCCTTGCTGTATGTAAAAAGCTGCTGGCTCTAGAATTAGTGTTTATTGAATCTAGTGATTTGTGACTGAGTTTTGCATAAGGAGCCTCCCTTTATGCCATACATTGTGTTGTCAATACTAGATGAGGAATAGAAAAATATCTCGTAATTTATAGTTTTTCACAAGAGATATAGTCTGGTGGCTTATTAGTGCATTACTAACAAGCTATGTCACTCATTCCTTTGGTTGTATGTTCGGTTTTGATTATAATTAATTATGCTTAGAGAAAGTTGCAGAAAGCATCCATTGGAAATTAATCTGTGCTTGCACTTAATGTGTGATGCGTCTGTCTGCTGTACTTGGTTTGATGGAATTACTCTTGCTCATTTTTTACTTTTAGCTGAACAACTATCTTAATTTTGGCAGGTAGAATTTCGTGCATCATGTTCATCTGCTTCTATACGTGCAAGTCGATGTTTTCCCGAGCTCTCTATTATGTGAGATTGTCCATTTTTAGTTATCATATTTTGCCAAGATGTTTGCTACCTTTTCTTTTGCAAGTGGGGATATTTTGCTTTTTTTTTTTTAAGTTTGTGTGTATTTATATTTTCTTCCAACAGATACTCGAACAAGAACATGTCATTTGGAATCGTTGATCTTGGACTCTTTCCAAATGCAGCAGAAAAATTTGGAATATCACTCGGTGGCGGTAAGTATTATGTAACATGAGCTCGTTTCTAGTTCATTTTTCCCATTGTTTTGTGCATTTGTTCTCTTGTGAAGTGAATTGTGAGTGGACCTGTTACCTGTGACCTCTAGGGGGCATGAGCCAGCTTCCCACATATATATTAGTTGAGAATGCTGCTGAGGTTTCACGCTTTCCAGGGTGGGATTTTCAGGCAACATCTTCACATCCTCCAATAACTAAGGTAATAAGAATGTGGTACATCTTAAATTACTATTTTGTTGAATATTTTCCTCTGTGCCTATTTTTGCTGCTGAACTTTCTTCTTGATGTCTACAAGTATTTTTTTTAAAATTTATTGTCTACTTTTGGCTTTACCCTCCTTCTGGTCTTTTGCAAGTTGCAAATGAAAGATGTGATAAGGCAAAAATGATGAGTGATCCATCAATTATGCTGATATATTCTTAATCCATCATCATTTTTGAGTTGTTTGGTTTCTCAACAAAGGATAAAATTTTAAAATTGTCTTAAGAGCCAAAATCTTCTTGGTAGCTCAAATTTGGTATCTTTGTGGTTAGTTGGAGGACAACATAGTCCATGCTAGATAGTCAATTTTTTATTGTATAGTTTTATATTAATGCAATTTTAGTTTTATTACATGTATCGCCAATGATCCATATAATTTTTGCCAAGCTGATTTAAGCACCATTGCAATTGCTATTTATTCCATGATTGTTTGTTTTGCAGAAACTTCTTTCCAAACAGTTTGAACTCGATCGGCACCTAGTTGAATATCTACACGGTAAATAGATAGTGAAAATTGATTTTGTCCTAGATGCTTTGCTGTCTGCAGGGTTCAAATTCTTTAGTTGCTCCAAATCACAACAATGGCAGCAGAAATCATTTTTGAACCCTTAAATTCAGACTGGAAACCTCTACTTTTCACTGAAAGAGATGCACAATGAGAAGATACGAGTTCTTTTAATTTGATTATAAATATGTTTTTCCCCTCCCTGGGTTGAATTTTATATGTTGCATCAAAAGAGTTTTGTTTGACCAAAAAAACTCTCCAGTCATGTTTGTGTCTCTCCCGTCTGCAATTGTCTGGCACATGCACAGGATGTCTTATTTGAAAAAAAAAAAAAAAAAATTTGTTTAGTTTCAATCGGTACTTTTTCAAAACTTCTCCAATTCTGACATTGGATAGTTGAGGGCAGGCCTGAGCCCACTTTTTAGATCTGATCGATCAGATAAGGTTTATAGCTAAGGCAACAGTGAGCTTGAAAAAAAAACCTAGTGATCGATGCTTGGAGAGCACTGCACCTTGGACAGTGGGCTCTGGAGTTTGCCACCTATGGCAGTGGTAGTGCAATTTTATTTAGTTTAATTTATTCGTGAGTTTTTGTGCAACGTAACACAATGATTACCATGTAGGAGCGATTTGTCGACAACTTAAAAGACCACTTCAATGAAGTTGGGAGTGCTCACATGATAAAAATGCTTAGTGTTTGCAAATCAAATGGTTCCCTTTGTTTTTTTAAAAAAAAACTTCTAGAAAAGCTGAATCTTATAGGGCAAATTCTAAAAATTTCAAGTTGAGTAATATAAATCATTGGAAGTTGCAAACTTGCAATACTATAATCGAACTACTTGATGCAAGTATAGTAGATATGATGGTTCTGTGTAGCCTTTCACCATTATAGCCCGATGAAAGAAGGCAATTTTAACAGTAGCTTGGACTAGGGTGTAAACGAGCTGAGCTGAGTTTTAACTAGTTCAAGCTTGGTTCATTTATAAACGAGTTGAGTTCATTAGGCCACTAAGTGTTCACGAGTTTAAATGAGCCTAAACAAGCTAAAAAAAATTCTAAAATTATAATGTATAAAATAAATTATTTATTAAAAAAAATTAAAAAAAATTATTTATCAAATAGTTTATTATAAAATTATGATTTTTTTATAATAATATGTTTTTAAAATAATTAAATGAATAAAAATTTATATATTGTATATTTAAAATTAAATTATTAATACATTAAAATTACGAGCCGGCTCGCGAGCTCTTATTTAAGTTTGTTCACGAGCCGAGTTTTGCATAGTTTGAGCTCGGCTCGTTTATTAAACGAACTTCAATATACGAGCTCGAACGAGCTTTTAACGAGTCGAATGCCGAACAGTTCGGTTCAGTTACACCCCTAGTTTGGACTCGAGACCCAACCCATAACATTAACCAAATCGTGCACGGCGGCGCATTTTACAGGCGAGTAAAACTCAAATTTTAAAGCCTAAGCTAAACAATGGAGCCACAAGCCAAATTACTTTCTTGGGAAGACCGAGATTTGCGTAACATAAAGTGCCGCCGCCGAATATTCTCCTTCGAATTAAATTATATAAATTTTTTTTTTTTTTCTGTCGAGAAAATTAATATAAAAAGAAACGAAAGGTGACAGCACCAAATCATTATCATTAATCAAAAAAGTGGGGACCTGAGCGATGAGTTTTTCTCTATTTCCTCGCCGCAGTGTGGGGCCGAAAAATTGGTTGTCGGCCCACGCTCGGGTCGTCCCACTGACGCTTTGTCCTCGCTCCCATTAACTTTGTGCGAGGCGTGCCATTATATTTTTGTAATTTCTGGACCATGTTTCTTTCTCTATTTTCCTCTTCAATATTTATATTTAATGCTGTACAAGTACACTATCTTCGTAAGCCTTTGTGTGAATTGCTTCTCCATTTTTTAGTATATTTCTCCTCTATGCATTGCTTTGCCATTTTGAGGTTCTTTCACCAACCAAAAGTACCATATTTGTTGCACCCAATACCCTCTTTTTCTTTGTCAATAACTCAATATCAGAGAAAAATAATTAATACGTATCCATCATTGGCTTTGGTTGTAAACTTTTTAAAGGAAAAATATGCTAAAAATTTAGGTTTTGGTTTTAATGTATCTCAAATTGTAAGCAAAGTCATTGGCATGTAAAAAATAGTTGCCATCAAAATTTGAATCAAAAATATTTTTCATTTAATAAAATAAGAATTATAATAAAACATTTTTTTTGGCATGTAAAACACAGTTGCCATTAAAATTTGAATCAAAAATAATTTTCATTTAATAAAATAAGAATTATAATAAAACATTATTTAAATTAATTGGTAAACTCTTCTTACTTGTACAAATGAAGATAAAATTCGAGATACTAATGTGATTAGGACACCAACATAGGGATGCTAATATCCAACTAAAATCGAAAAAAAAAAATTCTATAGCATCTGGTTGGAGTGGTTAATTCCCAACACTATAAAGGGGGAAACCAAGGAGGATGATTGTTCGATCATTGGTCTCCACAATAGATGTCCACATCTTTTACTACTTGGGCTACTCATGGGGGACAACTAAAATCCAAAACTAACCAACATAGAGATGAATTATTTTGATTTTAGTAATGTTTTAAGTTTTTCTTATAAAATATAGTCGTGTTAAATTAATTTTTAAAAAAATTTACTGTTTTTTAATTTTATTTAAGTCAAATTTGAATTGATTAGAGTTGAGTATTTATAAAAAAAAAATTAAAAAAAAAAAGACAACAGTAGTGAAAGCAAAGCAAAGAAAAGAAAAGAAAAGGGCAAACAAAGCGACGTTGTGTCAAGATAAAGTAGGACGGAAGGAAGCAAGTGGCGGGCGAAAAGTCCCCTGCTCCGTTCCGTTGACGAAAACACAAAAGTCACACTTCTGAAAACCAATAAAAATCCCAACAGAATGTTTATATTAAGACAGTGGATACGCCGAAAGATAACGACACGCGTTCTGTTTTCAGTGGTCCTTTCATTTGTGCTTAGCTGGTCTTCAGATACACTACAGTGGTCCCCTCTGTTCCCAATCCCATCCCATAATATTTTCCTCTACATCATCGGATGTTTCTGCATACTATGCGTACCTCCATCCGTCATCAACACGTGTCCACTTAACTTAATTTTCTTTTTACCACAATTTTGAATTTTTCTTAATAATACTATTATGTTATGTATTACTACTAATTATAATTGTCTTAACGACCATCTGCCTTGGATTGAGACGGTTATTGTCTCAACCGCATGATGGACATATACTGAAGGGGGCTTGAATCCCTCTACTCCCCTCCCCTTACTTACAAAAAAAAAAAAAAAAAAGAAAAATCTTATCAAAATTAGTAATTACTAGAGTCGTCATCATCATCATGTGTGAACTCAATAATTTTTTTTGTATACTTTTTAAAAATAAATCAATAAATGCTTTGACACTTCATTCATGTTTATATATTATATATAACAATTTTTGTATTTTGCATGGATTAATCGTGCTCCATATGTAGTTCATACCATTGTATTTGTATGTATGATTAGTCAAGTGCATGTACTGAAGGCTCAATGTTTTTTATTCACAAAAAATACTTATTGTAAAGTAATTATATACTTTGAATGTTTTTGTCAAATTTAGCGTGTTTAACTATAACAATAATTTTAATTTATGGTCAAATTAAACTTGTATTTTCAATCAGTTTATCTTTATATTAATCCTTTAAAATTTGCCTGAATTTTTATACCTAATTATTTAATAAATAATAAAATGAATAATTAATAACAATTGATCATTTATTTTTATGTATTTCATTTGAATTTGGTAAACTATTAATTATTTTTAACCCGAAAACTAACTAAAACTGCAACAAATATTTAATCTCAAATTAAAATAAAAAAAAAACCGATGAATTTGATAATTTTATAAGAATGATAATCTTAATTCCTTATATTAATGACAAGTGATGCTAATAATAATAAATTTAGTACAAAGAGCAACCAATTCTTAATCCCATAATTTTATTATAAAATAGAGTTTAAAACTTTAATTAAAAAAAAAAAAAAAAAAAAAAGAGAGTGATACACTGCACACGCCTGAGGTTAGCTGGCGAGGAGCACGTTGCAAAAGGCAAAGGCAAGGGAGTCTTCACTCTTCACGCGTGCGGGGGCCACAAAAATTAAGGGACCCACAGAGATATAGTACGCTGGCGTCAAGCACAAGCTGCAACCCAACAACTCACACCTGTCACCCTTATAAACTAATAAATTAACTAAAAATAATAATAACAGTAAAAGTTGTAAAAAGTAAAAAAAAAAAAAAAAAGAGGTAAAAAGTAAAAAAAAAAAAAAAGAAAACGTTGGTGGGGTGGCACAGTTTTCAAAGTAAAAAAGCGGTAGTGACGGGGTTTGTTGTTACTTTTACCAGCCGATGTGCCTTTGTGACAACCCGTTGACAAATTAATCTTTATACACAACAAAAGATTAAACACTAAATAAATACAATTAATAAAAACAATTATCATTAATCTTTTGAGTTAGGCCATTGATGTTGCTTGTCCACCTCTTTCTCTTTTTTGTTTTGTTTTTTTAATTATATATTTAAGATTGTGATTTGGTAAATCACCTTTTGTTTAGCCATCACAATGGGCAATGGCTATATAGGTTGAGTGGGCAAGAAAAATATGGCTTCTAGTATAAGAGATTAGGATTTACGAGTCAAATTATATCACCTTCTTTTCTTCTTTACAATCTTAGTGGATGAATAGTTTAATCCCCTCCAATCACAGTTAATTTAGTGTGAGATAATGAAATTACTTTCATATCAATTTATATGTTAATTGAATGCAAATCATTTTATAAAATGATGCTAAGAACTTATATTCCCAAGTCGGTTTTATAAATTTATAATTAAGCTCAAAATTAAATGTATTTGCTAGCTTAAAATGTGATTTTTTTCGAATTAGTTGTAAAAACACACACGAGGATCAGAAAATGTAACATATTGTAATTAAATATGTTTATCAGCTCAAAATGTGATAATTTAAATATTAATGAATTATACTTAAATCATTAGTTTGTGTATATCAATATGAATAAACTTTATTTTAAAATATTTTTAAAAATAAATAGTTAGCAAACTATTTTGTCACGGGTTGAATTGTATAAATTTGAATGTATAATGAAGAATAAAATGTGTATGAAAAGAGTAATTAATTCAAAAGACGCGTATAATATAAGAAGTCATTAAATTAGTTTGAAAATTAGAAGGGTGATTAGTACTAATTTCTAAAAGAAAGAAAATTAATTAATTAATTAATTTAAATACTAATTCTTATGCAAAAAGGTCCATCTTTGGATGCGGAAATGGCAAAGGATGAGGCACTAGAGTTGGTCTGCCATCTAAATTCCTAGTTTTGTGCCGGACACTTTTACATTTTTCCTATAATTTGTTCATCTTTTCAAAGGGGTTGTGGTGTGTCGTGTTGATATATATATATAGTTTCTAGTAGCCCAATTTGAGGGCGGTCTTCAAATTTCGAATGGGATTGTTGATGTATGTATGAAAATATGAGATCAATCACCTTTTGCATTGACTATTTTTTGTCTTCTTTATTATCTATAAAAAAAAAAAAAAAAAAAGTGCTTTCCTTTTTTCATGATACTCAAATATGCCTTATAATTAGCCTTGGTAAAGTTGGACATTCCTATCTTATTATTATATGTAAATTTCTACATTAGGTCAATAATAGTAAGTTGTTCCATCAATAAGGTTGTTCAACTATATATATGAATGTAGGTAAATCAAAAGTTTAACTAAGGTATTGTTTGGTTGAAGATAATGAGTATTGTAATGGAATGTCCATTATATTACATAATTAATTATTATACTTTGTAGATAAATTTTTTTTTATTTCAATATAGTGGAAATTACATAAGCAATCCTCATTACTTTTAAAGCTGTATTTGACAATCCTTAAAAAATTTATGTATTCCTTATTACATGTCTCGTTTTTTTTTTAATTTATTTATTATTATTTTTTTACTATTTATCTTTTTTTTTCCTATTTTTTTATTTTTATTTTCTCTTTTTTATCTCTTTTTTATTTTTCATTTTTTTTATCTCTTTTTTCTTTATTTTTTCTTTTTTTTTATT
>CATIWO010610786.1:0-10740 GCA_949673435.1 Macaranga tanarius | reverse complement strand
ACTCTTCAGCACTTAAACTTATTTTTGCTACAAACAAGCCCTTTACTAGCCTTACACTCTAGTCCTTCTATACTTCTTACTCAATTCAATTTATCAATTTAAACAATTATAAATATGTCATAATTTGGGCGGGTGTTACATTAATAGCCAATATGAAATAAAATATACAGTTAGATGATCATCTATGCAATTATTTTTTTATTCTTTTATATTTTTGCAATTATGAATGCTAAAATGTGTTATATTCTTGGGGAGATAATTCAAATAGTTATATACTCATTAATGGCAATATTTACTTACATGAATATTTTTAATATATTTATATAATACTAAAATTTATAAAAAAAATCTAATATTTTTAATATTTCTACATATATATATCTATTATTTTAGTATTTACATATTTTCTCCCACTTTCCATTTCCTATATTTTTTCAATCATTTTTCCTTACTATTTTTTGCATTTTTTTTCCATGTAACCAAAATGGTGCATAATATATTTTATAATTTAATTATTGATAATAAAAATATTAATTACTCAAATCATCCCTCATTCTTTGGATCAAGTCAAAGGTATATTAATTAATGCGTCATCATATATTATTATTATTATTATTATTATTAAGAGGTAAATCAAATGACCTAAATATTGATGAACTATATAAAATGGGACAACACTTATACTTTAAATTAAGTAAAAGTTAATTTTAAAAATCATTGATGGTTGATCACATGAAAAATATAAAAAAATCAATTTAAAAAATCCTAACCACCTCTTTTCACTTAACTTGAAATAAGTGGAATACGCCATAATCTAGTGGCCTTAAGCCTATGTTTGGAATGGTGGAAAATAATGGGGGAAGGAAAATAAAGGGGAAAAATAAGGAGGGAAATCTACTTTTTTATGTTTGGAGAAAGAAGGGAAAATGAAGAGGAAAGAAAATTTGTACTTATTTTCCACCCAAAATTGTCTCTCCAAAATGGAGAGAAAGGGGGAAGAAAGGAAAGAAAAAAAGAATAATTAAATATAATTCAAATTTTAGAAATAAAAATTAAAATAATAATTCAAAATTCAACTACTTTTTTTCCACTCTATCCAAACATAAGGATGGAAAATAAACAAAAGAAAATATCATTATTTTCCTTCACATTTTCCTCTCAATTTTCTTTCCTCTCTTTCCTCCCTTCCCAAACACAGCCTGAAAGATTCTACTAAACTGTTTTTCTTCTACACCTTCACAGTCTTTAAACATCTGTTACTATAAATGGCAGAATAGAAGAAACAGCGTGAGTAAAAAGGATTGCATACTAGGATTGATTTTCAAAAATTCAAACATCACAACAAAATCATTAATTGGAGTATGCCCGTACCATTAGTAAAGATAATTTATATTACCATCTCTATAGTCCTAGTTGACAGGTGACAGATGATACAAGAAATATCCAAGACAAACAGCTGTTTATGGACAGCCTCATTAATAACTGCTTTGGTCTTCAACCCAAAGGGGCCGGTGGGGGAAACACATTGGGCGGGGGAGGCGGTTGCATCATTATTTGTTGCATAGGGGGCCCTGAAACCAACTGCTGGGGTGGTGGTGGTGGCCGCCATACTTGTGGTTGCATGCCCATTCCCAATGGCTGTGGAGGTCTTGGATGGACTTGAGCAATCTGGGGTGGAGGCGGTGGCATGTTTGGAGTAGGTGGCCTGAAATGCATTGGAGGTGGAGGCATAACTGAGGGTGGCATCACTTGACCTGGCTGCGGGGGCTGACCTTGCCAGGCTGGTTGTCCAGCTACCTGCATTGGTGCAAATGCTGTATTTGGTGGGTGTGGTGGGCGAATTGCTGGGATAGGGCCTGGAGGAACAGCACCATTTGCAAATGGGCGAGGAGGCACTGGTGCACCAACTGTACCATTAGCCTGAGGAATGCTCGGAAGTGTTGGAGGCCCGCTCGCAAACAGTGTATGGGGCCTGCTCTTCTGGGAACTTGGATTGCTTGCAGCCAAAACTCTCTCTGTATCATCATAGCAGCCAATTACACTACTGTTAGGCATCAAAACAATTCCACCATAATATGCAAAATCCATTAAAAGGAAAAGTTCATTACAGAATGCTTTCGTTATCATGATTAGTTGACTAGAAAACAATGCCATTATGGTATGAGTCAACAAAATTATTATTAGAGCAATAAGCCAGCTTTCAAAAAGCTCACCTGCTGGTGTACCATGACGCTCCCCTTTAGTGTCTTTCTTATATGCATATGAAACTGTTATCTGACGGTTGCACAGATACTGACCATTCATTGCCTGTTAAAGACCAGACAATTATACACAGCTTAATATAGACAAATCAAGCCAAAGTCGTCAAACACTGCAGCAGGTATGAAGGTGCATTGGCCATGCAGTCATTTCAGCCAGTTTGCAGCTGCCCTAGATTTGTTATTGACTTCTTTTTCAATATTAAAAAAAAATAATAATAATAAAAAAAAGAATGATTATCAACGTAAATAAAACAGTTTGGTTATTATCAGAAATTCCACTCTGACTAGCACACACCCCTAACAATAATTGTTGAACTATGTTTCTCCTAAATTGCCTCGTCACGCAGAGTGCAATGCAAATAACTGATCTACTTTTTTCCTCTTTCTAACAAATCGAAGTCCTTGTAATCTAAATGATGCAGTTTCTAGATTCTTTAGCTTTTGAAAATACGAATCTCATAACAAATCTCAAGCATCTTTAGAGTAAATAAATGCAATGGAGTTACCTCAATTGCTGCATCAGATGCATCGAAGGAATCATAACTGATGAAACCAAAACCGCGGGAATTTCCAGTCTCAGGATCTCTCATTATCTGAAAAATTAAGTACTAAGCATGAGCATACAAAAGCAAATAAGCATCAAAATTTCAATATTGACAATAAGTATCAGAAAATAACTATTTTATCAACCAAATTATAAGGAAACAATGCAGGATGTTTTCTGAGTAAAGAGAGCAGACCAGTAGTTTAAAGTTTGAGGCTGCCACTTATTCTAAGATAAAACCAACTTGATTGAAGATAAAAGATTCTCTATTACATGAATAAATACCACCCTCAATACCATAATCAACATATGCAGGCGTTCCTAGCTATCTATTAAATCACAGTAAGTATGAAATTTTCATTTTAGCTGTAATATGTGAAATTGAAACACCTCACAGCCAATTTAAAATTTAAAAATAAAAAATAAAAAACTCACAATTTCCAGAACTGAATTAACATAAACATAAAATTAATGGCTCCATTTGCCCAAAAAGAAATAAGGAAAGATTCACATATACATGACACATTATCATGCAATTTAAGTATCAGAAAACTTCTTTATCTCCTTACTCCTAAGTAAGCATTTCAATAATATGTAATTTTACTAATTTAAGACAATGATTTGCTTGATAAAAACAGCAATTTTGTATTGCCTTTTGATTGATTACATAAATGCCACTAATTTTGACAAACTATAGTTATGTTGGCTCTCATTTGGCTGGTTCCAGTCAGGCCACATTCTGAAATCAGCACGTCATCCCAATTGCCAAGAGTTGAAACTTTTCCTAGGTACTAAGGCAGCTGATTACAAGTCATAAAAAATATATATTTTCTTTATGGAAGTCATGTAATTGTAATCCTTTTATTTGGTTTTTGAATAAAGTAATCAAAGTTTGTGTAGGGGAAAGCCAGTCATATGGTGTTTTAAGTGTAGTTGTTAACCATTGTACTAGAAGGCCTGTAACTTTTAGGCTATAAAATTCAAGAATCTACCAATAAAAATTAGTTCTAGTGTCTTCCATTTCTTTAGAACTCAGTTTCTGCCATTTGTTTTATGTGCGTGCATTGTCTTAAATCTACCATCTTCTACACCAACTGCATTCTATCCTGAGTTAATTAAAAGCCCAACTACCAAGATTTACAATACCAATCATTCTCTCCATGACAACCATAAGCTTTCGCTCAAACTTTTAAGGCTTCCAAGCAAGCCACAGAAATTTGACTTATGCCTCACCAACAAGAAAGGACACATCATGCAGTTCATAGCAAGCAATTGCAGACATGTCCAAGTTATAAAAGACCTGAAGATGGCAGAAAAATCCGTGTAAAGTGATAAATTGGTTATTTCAAACATATTTCTAGCATTTTTTTTTTATTCAAATTTGCAATCAATTGATAATTTCACGATTCAATGCTTCAAGGATCAAACATTATGATATATTTAACAGCTAAGGGATGGAAAGGTCTATTTTCTTTGTTTTGTCAAGTCATTTTCTGTTTTCCCAAAAGCTATTACGCACACTAAACTCAAAAAGATTACAGCATAATACAATACCATATGCAAGTGAAAGAAAGTTAAGGGTAACAACATGACCTTGGGATTTGTAACTATAACTCCAAAGGCACTGAAAGTGTCATGGAGTAGCTTCTCATCAACATCCTGCAAGAGATAAACAAATGATTCAGATGACAAAATCAAAATAAACAAATAAATTAAAAATTAAAAAAAAAAAAAAAAAAGAAGGAAAGAAACTTACAGGGTCAAGGTTTCCAATGAAAAGGTTAGCTCCTACATCCAAACTCTTCTTATCTTGCGACGCCTGAACCCAAATAAAAAAATTATACATATATGAAATCCAAATCCACAATATCCAACTAATACAATAATAAAAAACAACAAACCTAAATGACAAACAAAAAAGCTAGAGCTAAGAAGAAGAAGAAGAATAACCCAAGTACCTTATTTACACGAATTGGCTTCCCATAAAGCTTAATCATATTCAAAACCTTAATTGCCTGCAGAGTTACATATTATTATTTTTATTATTATACATACATGAAATTCATAGCCACTTGAAGAAGGTAATTGAAAGAGACTTACATAATCAGCATCTTCTTCACTACGGAATTCAACAAAACCATAACCTTGATGAAGATTGGTTACTCTATCCTTTGGAACATATACATTTACTACATTCACAAATATTATTATATTTAACAAAAAATTAATATAATGTAAAAAAAGAAAAGAGGTATAATAAATTGTAACTACATACCAACAGGTCCTGCTTGAACAAATAGCTCCCAAAGAAGTTCCTCAGAAACTTGAGGATCAAGATTTCCGACGTATGCGGTGGCGTCTTGGTTCCTCTCTGCCGAATGTTGCCCCAGTAAATTTGCTCCTACTCCTGGAGCTATTCTTGTTGTCATTTTCTTTTTTTTTTTTATAACTCCGATTCACACCACCTAAGCTACGAGTTTTTTCAAGACTAGCAACTAGCAAGTACAAAGCCCAAATTAAAAGTAAGTAAGTCTCTGATTAGTATGGGCTTACAAATGGAGGAGCAATTATTTTATTCGAATTTATAGTACAAATATTTGTAGAGAAAATATCAAGTCTAGCTAGAGTGTGGTGCGGTGGTGATAGCCGAGAGGAAAAAAAAGTTGTGAAAAAAAACAAAAGAAAGAAGCCAGCGAGGTGGTGGCGGCCAAGACTATAAGCGGCGGCGGCGGCGGCGGCGGCGGCGGGAGCGGCAGCGAAAGTAATCTGAGATCGGAGAGGAAAAAAAAATGAATGAAGTGAAACTGAAAACTTAAAACCAATGAGAGAGGGATTGGTTTAGGTAATGGGTTTAGGGTTGTGGGATATTTATTTGTTTAAGAGCAACACTACGTCGTTTTATTGTAAAATTACTTTGTTTTTTTTTTTTTTTCGGGGAAAGTGAAGGAGCCGGGACTCGAACTCGAGACCTTTTACACTACCAGTGAAAATCTTATCCACCAAGTTAAAGGTACGCTGGTAAATTACTAATTTTGTTAGTAAATTCAAAAATTGTAAATAAAATTTTTTCTAAAAGAAAAAGTTATTAACTTAAAAAGTGATAATTAATTTAAAAGACATTAAAATTATAATAAAAATTTAATTTATGGTAATAAATTTTGTTTAAATTTAATAGAAGATAATTAAAATTGATTTATTATTTTTTATTATCTAAATCTTCATTACAATTATAATTTAAAAATAGTATATAAAAATTTTCTAAAAAATAAAGTACTAAAATCAAAATATTCAAAATTGATATATAATTACTAAAAATAGAAAGGTTAATGTTAAAAATTTTAGAAATATTTAAAAAAATTTAATTTATAGGGATAACTTTTTTAATTTACTAAAAATAATTTAATTAAAATTTTGTTTTTTTATTGATGCATTAAAAGAAAAAACTAATGTTAAAAATATTAAAATACTACAAACTTTAATTTATGGATATTTTTATAAAATATAATTAAAATAAATTATTGAATTTTAGATAAAACAAAAAAATATTACATGAAATCAAATTTAATGTAAATAAAATATTAATTCTATAAAATAGTGAAGAAATTGTCATTATTCGAGTAGAAATTTTACTAAACTAGTAATAAATTACAAGTCTAATAAGATTATAATATTAGATTGTTATATGAAGAAACTACAAATTTTATTATTTTAAATTTGTATTAAGTAAATAAATTCTTATTATCTTTAAAATTAATTATGGTCATAATTTTTTATATAAAATTATTTATAAAATAAAAAATATTAATTATAAAAATATTGAAGGAATAATGTATAATTATTTAAATAAAAATTTTATTGAAATTGCAATAGATTATAACTCTATTAACTTTGTAATATTAAATTGTTATACAAACATTTATTATGTTCAAAAATATTATAAAATTAAATAATAATAACAACAACAATAACAACAACAATAATAATAATAATAATAAATTATATATTTAGTATATTAGTTACTATTACAATTCTAAATTTTTTTTATTCATGTGTGAAGCACGTGTTATTTACTGATAATATTATGTGAATATTATATAACACTAATATAATATTAAATAAACACAATTAAAATTATTAAGTCTAGTAAAAATTACATATTTATAATTATTGTGTTTTCATGTAAATTAGTACTAATAGTAGCAAGACTATATAGTTTTAACTACAATAAATGGTGTTGACGTAAATTAGTATTAATAGTAAGTAAATACACTTTTATATTAACTACTAATTGTAATATAAAATTATATAATTTTATAGCGTAAATTAGTATCTAGGTTAAATATTAGTATCAAATAAATATAATATTAATTTAAACCAGTGTCGAGTAAATTTAATTTAAATTATTAATTAAAATAATAAAATGATGTAGTATGAACTTTTTGATATTAAACTAATATTAGTATCAAGTAAAGAAAATATTAAATACAATAAAAAAAATTATGTAGTTTCATAATAAAACTACATAATTTTACTATAAATTAGTACTAGTAATTTATACTTAAAATACTTTATTATAAATTGATATAATTTAGTATTCGTACATAAACTAAGGAAATATGATTTAAATTATTAAGTACAATAAAAATTAGATATGACAAAAAATTATATAATATTATGATATAAATTATTCTCAATATTAAATATTATTATTAAATAAATATAATTTTAATTATTGGATATATATAATATTTAAATAAATAATAAATAATATTAATAAAAATAAAAATTAAATTAGCAATAATAATTAAAACTGTTAAAAACTAGCCAATACTATGCAGGTTTGATGTTATTAGTGTTTTATTGGAAAATTGAAGAGGAGGATTTGTTCAATTTTTAGCTGTTCATTATGTGCCAATTTATTATTTTTTTTAAAGGCAAAACCCATTATGAACCCTTTGAACTTTTAAATTTTATTCGATTGAGCCCTAAACTTTTATTTTGTTTTATTAAGCGCTCAATCTTTTATTTTTATTTACATTAAGTACAAATTTGACATAACTTGTTTAGTGCTCAAAACGCCGTTAGTTGCATAGACACAACGGATGTTAGTATGCTGATATGGGAATGAAAAGGCAGAATGAAGGTTAGGGTTTTTTAACACCTAAATTAGCTATTTATTTCTGAGAAAGGAAAAGAACTTTAAAAAAATGGTGATCGGTGAAGTCGAAGATGGCAAGTGGTGATATTTTTCCCTGGTACTACGGCACTTGACTACAAGTGTCATGTCCATATCTGAATAATTAAAGTTCTTTGGGGTCAGGACTAAATTGTAATAAAATTAAGTTTAAAGGAAGGACTTGATTGAAATAAATTAAGTGAAATGACTAAAGTGTAAAATAGCTTCAAACCGCCATTAAAAAAAAAAAAAGTAATTCCTGGGCCACGTGTTGGCCCAGGAAAAGGTGGGAAGTGACTCATACAATTTTGCAAGAGTACATAAATGAAATGAAGCAATATTTGGTACCATTTTTGGTACCAAACCGAAGGTAAAAAAAAAAAATTAAGCTTCGGCAGAGAACGTCGGAGGGAAAAGAGTAGGGAGGAATCAATAATTTTGGTGAGTGGATCATAATCTGTTCCTTCCTACATATTTATTTATTTATTTATTTTGATAGATTTTTATATTAATTATTCAATTTATTTTGTTGTATTTAATTTTTGATATAATTAAAACATTCTTGATATTTGTTGTGATTAGTGCTTCCTATGAAATTTGAAAAAAAAATTAATAATAATAATAATAATAATTATTATTATTATTAAATATTTGAAAGGAAATATATATTATTGATCAATAAAGAAACATATATATATATATATATATATATATATATATATGTTTGAAAATGTGATTATTTTGATGAATACATGTACATTAAAAAGAAAAGGTTGTAGTAAGACTATGCCCAGAGTACAGCTGAGTTCTGTGAGACGTAAGACTGTGTTCGAGACACAGCAACTCATGTGCGAATGATATTTTTGAACCAGGGTTACAATGACTTAAGAAATAGAGAAGCTAAAGTGAGTATGCCACAACATCCAAATTATAAAGTGAATACAGAAAGTATTCAAGTCTCTGTTATAGAGACTAAAAATATAAAATGCTCCAATAACATCAAACATGAGAAAATAAAAATAATACACAAATACACAAGAACCATTAAGAATAATATAACGATGAGCACCAGCACATATGATACTAAGAGATAGTAAGTCCATGTCTGAGACATGACAGGATTTGGTGAATTGTAAGACAATGTTCGAGACACTACAATTTACCCTTGAGATATAATGTAAGACCGTACTCTGTGTGAGCAGTGAGATTGTGATATTTTCTTTGGGACGTGCTGGCACAACCTTTGGTGGCCAGATCAGCACACTATTGATGATAATTGTAATAACATTCGGAGTGGTGTTTGTACTAGCCACACTGATATCTACTTATGTATGTGGTGCAGTGCTCTAAAGTCAATGTGAATACATTAAAATTTGCAACGAAAAAATTAAGAATTTTTATATGGAGCATAAATTCAAAAAAAGCCGAGACGGCTAGTATGAGTGGGTCGTACATATTATATTTTTTTGAGATGTGTTGAATGATGAGAAAAGTATAATGAAATAAGAATTTAAGTCTCTATTAAATTATGAAGTAGCGAGAACTCGCGATAAGCGATTAAGGGAAAAGGATTGTAAACATAGTTAAAATTTATTAATTAAAATATACGATATGAAATGATAGAAGTAAATATTATTTCGATAACATAATAATTATTCGTGATTTTATATCCAAGAATTATTTTTAAGTATATTTTTACTGAACACACTGCTCGTTGTTATTGAAACTGTTAAGTTGCCTTGTGATATTCATAATTACTTATGTTGTGACTTGTTCTTTGGCTTCCTTGCTATGATATTTTTGAAATACATTTTTTTGTACTTTGTTCACTCATCGTGAAAATACTCACCACTCCTTTTTATAAATTATTTTTCCAAAATAGCAAGTTATTGAGCGTAGCTGCCTGAAAGATAGTCTGGTGTATAGTTGGATAAGTGAAGCAAATACAGTGGAGAATCTAAAGAGTAATGCTTTATAGATTAATTAGTAAAAGATAGTGCTATAAGTTTGAGCAGTTTGTATTCAATAGTTGTAATGTGAAACTTATGTATAGTTTCGAAGGTTTATTGGATGTGATTATTTTATAATAGATAGATTTATAAGAGATGTATGTTTATATATTTTAAGTTATTATTGAGTTATAATAAATGAAATGGATAAGATAGAAGTAATACTTAGCCACAACAGTGCTCAAGTTAGGTAGGTCGAGGATACGAACTTCTAATATGGGTACTAGTGGGGTTAGGTATTACAATTTTAGTATTAGAGCTTAGGTTAAAGAGCCTAGGTTGGTGGAATTTTAAGGATTTTAGAGTTGCAAGTGGGAATGAAAAGAGTAGTGAAGATTAAGTGTTTTGGTAGATTAATTGATTGAGAAAGTGGAAATTGACTATGACTATGTTTTAGAACTTATAGTTGATTGACAAGTTTTATTAGGGTCGTGTGCACATCAAGTATGAGATTTATATCTGTTGTTGTTGTATATGAAGATCGAGGTGTTGGCAGAGATAATTAACAGGAATATAACATATGAGATTGAAGAAATAATTGGAGATCAAATAATGTTTAAGCACTCAATAATTTGAGGATTTAAGATTCAATTATGATTATAGTTATTAGATTATATGGATATTAATGAGTAAACTAGAACTTCTTGTCTACTAGTAGTTAGAATTTACGTTTGTTTGTAAAATAGGTTGATTTGTAATATAGACAAATTGAATAATGATAGAAGTGAGATTCCGTTAAGATTGATAATA
>CATIWO010610721.1:0-16897 GCA_949673435.1 Macaranga tanarius | reverse complement strand
TATAAAATAAAATATTTAGACTTTATATATTCACAATACATGAATAAAAATGTATGATCAACTGTGACTAATTGTAAATACATAAAATGAATAAATTGTAACTAATTATACATGTATCTATAAAAATACTAAAATATTATGGAAATTATTTTTGAGAAATAAAAAGGAGAAATAATTGTAATTTTTTAAATGAAAGTAGAGTTTAAAATATAAATATTGCATATAATGAATTCCAAAATATTAACTATAAATAATAAAAAAATTATCAAAAATTATTGTTAATAAAATTATGTATGTGTGTGTGTATATATATATATATATATGTATATATATATATATATATATCTAATTTCGATCTAATTTTAGAAGAAAGAAAAAAATTATTTCTAAATTTTATCAAAAGAAACAAATTGGATCATAAAAAATATTTTGTTTCAAAAAAGAAAAAATTATATTATTTGTAGTTAATAAAGTATATGAGTGGTATTAGAGTTTAAGAGAAAGTGAATTTCTAAATTCTTTAAATTTTAGATTAAATAGAAAAATTAAATGTCTGGAGGATTAAAGAATTTATGTGTAAAATTTGAAGGACTTAAAATATAGTAAATGTACCAATTTGAAACAGAAATAAAAGTTAAGTAACTGAAAAGATAAAAATCAAAATTAAGAAACCAATTTGAAATGAAAGTTAAAGTTAAGTGACCATTGGGGCAATTTACCCTAAGCAAGTAACTAAAGTATCCATTTTACTTAAAGATTTAGGATTCATTATCACGATTGTAAGCATAACTTATGATTGCTTCCTCATGATGGTGATGCCTGATCATGAGTAGACTTATCTGCCATGCAAACAGGTGTCACGATCATGCAACAATTAGGTAATGACTGTGACCAAATTTTTTTTGGTCCCTGAGCTTTTAAAAAGTTTTAATTGAGTCCCTCCGAAGGACTAAATTGACAGATTTTAACTTTGAAAATAAGGTAATTTTAGCATAAAATCAATGTAATTTTTCAAATTTTTTTGACCATGCAAATGCTCTTGGATATCTTAAACACTTTAATATTTACAAATTAATTGATAAATTAAATAAAATGATTTTATTACTTTATTAATGATTATTTTAAAGCATGAATTATGCAATTAACATATAGAAATGCTAATGCTTAAGCCGTTAACAATCAAATTCAGTAATTGTAAGACATATTAGCAATCATTTTAAACTAAAACCATTAAGTATACAAGCTCCTTTTTTATGAAATTTATTTAATCTTCATTCAAAGGCTTAGTGAAAATATCTGCTAATTGATTACTAGTATCAATAAATTTAAGCACAACATCACCACATTGAATATGATCACGTAAAAAATGATGTCTATTGTTAATATGCTTTGTCTTAGAATATTGAAAGGGATTTTTACTAAGGTTAATAGCACTTGTATCGTCACATTTAATGGAAATGTGATCAACCTCAATGCCATAGTCATTTAGTTATTATGTTTGCCATAAAACTTATAAGGAACAGTAATTAGCTACCATATATTTGACTTCGGCGGTAGACAAGGCAATAAAAACTTGCTTTTTGCTAAACTTAAAGACTAAACATTCACTTTAGAATTGACAAGTTTCAAAAGTGCTCTTTCTATGTAATAATTTATCGATAAAGTTTTCATCCAAAAAACTAATAAGGCTAAAGGATGTATTCTTAGGATACCAAAGTCCTAAATTCATGATCTCAATGAGATACTTAAAAATTCTCTTAATGGAATCCGAATGAGAATTTTTAGGATATGATTGAAAATGTTCACACAAGCAAGTAGCAAACATGATATCTGGTATACTCTCGGTTAAGTAAAGAAGGGATCGAATCATACCTCTATAGCACTTTTCCTCAATTGGCTTTCCATTCTTGTCCAAAGATAATTTGGTGGTGGTGCTCATTGGAGTTTTGCTTGCCTTGGCTCCCTCCATTCCAAACTTATTGATGATCTCTCTTATATACTTAGTTTGGTTGATGAAGATCTCATCCTCATATTGCTTAATTTGAAATCCAAGCAAGAATTTAAGCTCACCTATCATACTTATCTCAAATTTACCTTGCATTAACTTAGAAAAATTCTCACATAAGCAATGGTTAGTAGCACCAAAAATTATATCATCAACATAAATTTGCATAATTAAAAGATTATTGTTAGATCTTTCGGTAAATAAGGTTGTGTCAACTTTTCCTTTTGAGAATCTTTTCTCCAAAAGAAAGTTGCTTAACCTTTCATACTAAGCTCTACGAGCTTACTTCAAGCTTTAATCCATATAATGCTTTATGTAATTTGAAAATATGATTTGGAAATGCATGATCTTTAAATCTTAGAGGTTGTTCAACATATACCTCTTTTTGAATAAAACTATTTAGAAATGCACTTTTAACATCCTTTTGAAAAAGTTTGAAATTCATGAATAATACAAATGCAAGCAACATCTTAATGGCCTCTAACTTTGCAATCGAGGTAAAGGTTTCATCATAATCAATACCTTTCTCTAAATTATAAATTTTGGCCACTAATTTAGCTTTATTCATAGCAATGACACTGTGCTCATTTAATTTATTTCTAAACACCCATTTAGTGCTAATAATAGCATGATTCCTAGGTCTTGGAACTAGTTTTCAAAACTTGTTCGTCTCAAATTAATTGAGTTATTTCTGTAAAGCAAGAATCCAAAACTAATCTTCCAAAGCCTTATTAGTAAACTTTGGTTTATTTTGAGAGGTGAAAGCTAGATTAATTAAATGTCTAAGAGAAGATCTAGTGGTTACCCCTTTAGATGTATCACTAATGATGATCTCTCTTGGATAATCTTTTTTGTAGTACTAATCCTTAGGGAGTTCCTCTTTTAAGGTAGGTTAAGGAGCATCCTTTTACTCTTCCTTGCTAGGTTCCTCTATTTTTATGGGCTTGGTGGCTTCCTTTTCTTGAATTCTCATCTCCATTAAATCACCTACTATATCATCAACATAAATAAGATCCTTTCTCGGATCAAGTGGATAAGACACATCAAAGAAAACATGAATTGACTCTTCTACTACTAGAATTCTTCTATTAAACACCCTATAAGCTTTGCTAGAGGTGGAATATCCTAAAAAGATACATTCATCAGCTTTAGAATTGAATTTCTAAGGTTGTCCTTAGTGTTTAATTAAAGCATTTACAACCAAATACTCTTGAAAAGTTAGGTTTTCTATTATTCCAAAGCTCATAAGAAGTTTTGTTTAAAATTGGTCTTTTGGAGATATGATTTGAAATGTAACAAGGGGTATTAACAGCTTTCACCCAAAAGTATAAAGGCAAATTATACTTATAGAGCATTGTTCTAGCCATTTCCACTGAAGTGTTATTCTCCCTCACAATTATCCTATTTGTTGAGGTGTTTTAGGGGAAGACTAGGTTTGTGAAATACCATTTTCATTATAAAAAGAGTTAAAAAGCTCATTTTCAAATTTTGTTCCATGATCACTTTTAATACTAGTTATGTAAAAGCCTTTTTCTTTTTAAACTCCTTTCAAAAAATGTTTGAAAGCATTAAAAGCATCATTCTTATCAGCTGAGAAACACACCAAGATAAATCTAGAGTAATCATTAACAAGTATAAATTCATAGTGCATTCCACCTAAGCTAGCTACCATTGTTAGTCCAAATAAGTCCATGTGTATTAGCTCAAATGGTCTAGAAATGGACACTCTATTTTTTGAGTTTAAATGAGGATTTAGCTTGCTTACTATTTTGACAAGCATCACAAAACTTATCCTTAATGAACTTAAGTTTGGGAACCCATTCATAAGTTCACTTTAATTAAGCTCATCGATCAACTCAGAATTAGCATGTAATAACCTTTTATGCCAAGTCCAAGTGTCGTGAAAAATAGACATTAAGCATTTGATTTCTTTATTATCTACTTTATTCAAGTCAATAACATAAAACATTATTTACCCTTTCACCACTAAAAACTACTTTATCATCATCAAGTCTACTAACAAAGCAATTCTTGGGATAAAAGGTCACTTTATTTCCTATGTCACAAAGTTGGCCAATACTAGGCAAGTTATGCTTTAACTCATCAATAAGAGAGATATGATGAATAGAGAGGGTTTGAGACTTATTTCACTAACCTAACTATCTTTCTTTTCTCATTGTCTCTAAATGTTACACTTCCTCCATCTTTTGCCTCAAGGGATGTGAATTGGTCTTTATCTCCCATCATATGTCCTTAAAATTAACTATCCAGATACCATAAGCTCTTGCTCTTAATGGACTTCAAGCATACCTACACAACATAATTCAGACTTTCTTTTGAACCCAAATTTTAAGTGGTCTAGGTTGGTTAGGCTGAAAATAATCCAATGGAAATAATTGTAAGTGAAACCTTTTATAATAGTATAAATTGCTAGTGAGACCAGAGGGTCACACAATAGAAGCATTTTACTTTAGTAAGCCTATTGTGCTTAAGTGCATAGGTGCTCTTAGCCTGAAAATATTGTAAATAACTTCTACTAGACATATGAGTTATAGAATGAACATAAGGCATACAAAAATAAGTATGCATATGGTTATGTGAAGTTGCATATATAGGTGTGTGCCTTTTTTAGTATATAAATGTATGCCTTGGTTGAGGTATTTTGTCTTGTGCTTTAGACCTTTGAGCTATGAAGAGATTATCTTTGAAAGGCTTGACTTTAAATGGTTGAGACTTCTTAGCTATAGTAGCTTAAGTCTTGGCACTTTCATTGTGAATAAGTGAAAAAACAAGTTTGGCTTTTATAAGCTTAATAGGAGTGGATGAGGATGATGATGCCCCATTAGCATATCTAAGTCCAAACTTATCATTATAAGACTTTTGAGAATCTAAAAGATTATCAATAGTCTCCTTTCCTTCATGAAAGTTTGAAATGAAATCCTTTAAGTCCAATTTCTCTTTTAGAAAGCTTCTGATTTTCGTCTTTAGTTTTATCAAATTCACTTCTCAAAGAAATTGAGGCTCTCAAACCATTGAAAAGTTATTCATTTAAGGAATTCATTTTAGAAAACTTATCTTTCAAATCCTTAAATTCTTTTGATAAATTTGAAAGCTCTAGTTTGTAAAACTTCTTTTTTAAAAGCTCTAGTTTAGATAACTTAAATCCTCAAGGCTCTCATCTTCAATATTCTTTTGAGTGGCCTTTAGTGCAATGCCCTTTCTCTTCTTTCTCATTCTCTTTTTACTTTATAATAAGCTCGTGTATTAATATCTTATGAATGAGAATACCTGTGGAGAGCTTGGATAGATCATGTGCTTCTTCAATGGATGTCACCCTTAATTCATAATCCTTATTGGGGAGCACTCTATGAATATTTGTGTTCACTTGCTCCTTGGAATAATGTGTTAATACTCAAAATTTGACAGTTCCTAAAATGGTCCAATGATGAAAATTACTTTAGTAAAAATGAAGTACGAATGTGAAATAAAGCTCTTTGAAGAGTGCTAACCTTACCCATAAAGAGCTCCAAAATGTCTAAATAGTAGCCAAAATTCACCGAACCTCATTTTTTAGTCCTAAAATAGCTAGAAATGACTAATCAGGCTCGAAACCCTTAAAAAACCCTAAACTTCACCTTAAAACACATATGTTAGGCCAACCATGCATGGGAAGTGGCCCACACAAGTGGTTGAGGTCAACCACATACGTGGTTTATCAACCACGTGCATGGATCATGATCCACGCACATGGATTATAGCAACCACGTTCGTGGTTCACCACCCATACACATGGTTGACTACATTCTAGCTCCTAAGTGACCTTCTCTATAAATACCTATATTTTTACTAAATTAGAGGACTTTTTAGAAAATCTAGGGGGAGACTTTATTGCTTTTCAGACCTAAAAACTGAACCAAATAATGTCTTTGGGACTAGGTTTAGGTTTTCCTTTGCATTTGGAGCATATCTCAAAGAGACCCACAAGCATACCTAGCCTATTCTGTCTCCCCTTTTGTTAGGTTTTAGACTACCTAAAGCTAAACCGAGCCTCTTCATTGCCAAAACACAGTTTAAAGGTAATCTAATATGCATTTTTGCTTCATTTTTCTAACCAGGTAAGGATAACTTGATAAACCCTTTCGAATTTTATCCCATTTTTCTGTGATATAAGCTTAACCCAAAATTAATTTAAGGACCAAACTTGCATTTTTGCATGTTTAATTTTCAGTTTTGCACTCTCTTTTTTACTCTTTATTCCGCCATCCTCAAACATCCTAAAATATGGCCAATAATTTGTGAAAATTATTGTGACTGCATAAGGTTAAAGTTTGGCCCCTCTGCTTACTGTTTGTTTTATTTAACTTATTGATTTTATTCTTTTTATGTTTCTTTACATTTTTTTAGCCCTCAGTGTGTTTTTTATATTTATGTGTTGACAATTTGTTTTATGTATTGATTCTGCCATTTTCACATTTTTGATTAAATTTGACGTCATTTTATGAAAATTTTGCATTTTTATTAAAGTTTTCCCAAAAACTGAACTATGAGTGTAAATTTGTCATTTTTCTAATTTCAAAATAGGTTATCTTTGCAACTTCTCACCATTTCAACATGAAAGTTATGTTTTCTTTGGTTTTCTATGTTCAAAATGACATTTTTGGCATTAAATTGATATTTTTTGCATCAAAAATTGCATTTTTAATATACTTATTTAAAACTATTCTTTGAGTGGCTAAGGCATCATATTTTCATCAATCATGTATTCAGATTAATATGATTTTAAATGATGTGATATCTATATCCATATTCATTAATTGTGTGAATCTTGAGTGCATGGTTGGCTAAAAAGTGATTTCGGTGTACATTTTATGATTACTATTTTCAAAACTCTACCTTTCTAACCTCATCCCTACATTTACATCCTAAAAATGCATTTTCCTACATCCATTAAAAATAATTTACTTTTCATGATTTCAATTTGCACCATGGTTGGATGGGACATTGGGGTTGCTATATTCATAAAGTGATGAATTGTTTCACCATCTCTTCGTGTAATATTGCAACTTTCAATGTTCCAGGTGATTAAGGTGCTTCAAAATTTAATTATTGAATTATAATAAAATATGCATTTTTAGTTTAATTTGCATAAAGTTGCATCTTGGGTTGAAATAACACATTTTGGTCCTATGATGATGAAATTGCATTCTTTTTATTATATTCAAAACCCTCATTGTTTGACATAAGTGTTGTTATTAGGGTGCTAGAAACATGCCTAAATACTCAAATTATATTATCCATGCTATTCATGTCATCTTATAGAATCATGCTTTCAAGTCTACCGTATATTGTGATAACTGTTCTTAATTTAGTGTGGATGAATGAATGGGATGGATAAATAGTTACTACTGCATTAACCTTTCTCTTGTAGGTGTTTATTAGATTTAGGGCTAGATTTATTTTTATGTCCTTTTTGCTTCAAATATATTTGCTAGGATTCCAAAGCACTGTACTCCTTAATCCCTTCCCCTTTTTTTACTTTATCTTGTGGCAAATAACTATATTTTATGTTTACTATGCTTATTGTGGATGTTTGCATTTTACATGCCATCATGAAATTGAAACTACGGTGATGCGATATACATTTAGGTGTTATATAATGAGAAATAGTTAAGTAGAAACTAGTTTTCACACTCAGAATCTCTATCAAAGGGAATATATTTTGCATAGTCCTAGAAATCTATTTCCTATTCCCCAAGAAATCGGGTGGCAACTCTATTTACATGAGGCTTCTTTGAGAAAACCTAAAAAGGATTCATGATCCACCTTTTTGAAAGGCATATTCGACCTTAATCTAGTGTCGTAGTCACGAATCACTTGTGGTGCCGGGCAAAAATCAGCTCGCTCATATAGTGCTTTCCTAATTGCCTCAACATGGTGAGAAGTGCATTAAGTCTATTTGACATTTCAGTAATAAACTTTTATGGCTTTATTTTGAAAAGCTCATATTTATATACATGAAGTTGAACCTTCTTGCTTCTCACTTAGATGTTTCCTTCATATTGGTTCTCTAGAGTCTCCAAAATTTTATTGGCTAAAATGTAATGTTGCACCTTCCTCTCTAAACATTGAGGCTAAAAGAATTATCATGGCCTTTTTTATTCTTGTAGTCATCCATTTGTTGTTCTTAACTCTATTTAGATCTACTATAAGAACTTAGGTGTTCTCTGCCATTTCCATTGATGGATTTCATCCCTGAAGTACCACTTCCTAAAATCTTATAGGATCAGTATCTAAGTATAGCTCCATCTTGTACTTCTAATGTGGGTAATCATTTTCGTCAAAAAATGGTGTCACATCCACTCTACTGGCTAATGAATGGGTTCAACTTACTATATATTGGTAACTACATACTATGAACATGGCTAAATATACTATTACCATTAAATTATTCCATCAGAACAAACAATTATTAAATTGCAGGCCTATTCGCAATAGTTAGGTGAATATCATGTACAATCCAAAATAACGCAATAATCGTATTGTTGGCATAACCTCTCATAGACACTAGATAGAGCATGAGCAATAAACAAAACTCTAATTGACTACCACTGCTAACTCACCAAAGAATCTATAACACTGCAATGTAAGGGATGAGTATAAAAATACTCAATGAGTGGCTAAAGATATAACAAAGAGGGAACAAATACTAATTTCTACTAAATATTTTACATTTAAAAAAATCAACATTGATAAAAGATATGAATCTACTAAATATTGTCAAATAACCAATAAATAAAATAATTTTTAATATAAGTTACCACATCAAATATGTATTTTAGTAAAATATATAATTACAGTTGCAAAGCTATTGAATGAACACATATAAATTATAAATAAGCTAAGATTTTATACGAATAGTTATTTTCTAAATTATAGTACATTGGATGCATGATGACGCTACACAGACCAAGTGTATAAAATTGCTGGTTATACACATGTGCATAGCTAATAATATTGCTAATATATATATAATTAATGTTGAATTATAAACACCAATCATCATGGTGTAAGGCTATATACCATGAATATATAGATTCATTTGTAAGTTGAATCGTTCATATAAATCAAGCTAAATTCAAAATATACTTGTTATCATTTATTGTTGTACTTAAGTAAAGCAATAAAATTAATAACTATGTATTTGCTAAAACAAGGTACAAATTATACTTACTGAAAATATTTCCTAGTTTAAAACAATAATAAGAATATAGTTGTCTCAAATTGTTTTAATCATCTTAATAATAAAATATTGCTATTTGTTCTTGATTTTATTATATAAGCTAAACATTTGATAACAAAATAATAATAATGAGTTGATATTCATTAAGTTCATTTATAAAAAAATGTTGATATAAACGTTCATTTGTATGAATCGTTTCCTAGAAGAAATCCAACAAAGTTTCAACAAGACTTGAATTTTCCCTAAACTAACTAGCTCAACTAAGCACCACAAAAATACTCAATTCAATAAATATAAAATAGTTTAAATAATTTATAATTCACATGAAAAATAATTACTCTATATACTTTTAAATTGGTTTTTCATACTTTTTTGAGGATAAAAATAAATTAGGATTTGTTTTGGATGTTTAGGAACTTATAATAAGCCTAAACTAAGGAGTTATAGTTTTAAGAGGTTCATTAGCATAGATTTTTAGGTAAATATCATCAATAACACCATATTCAAGAGGTATACAAACTCAATCAAAATCAACTAAGAGATCAAATTGTTAATGTTAGTGCGTTAACTCGATACCAATTTTAATCACTATACATCTTTCTTATCATAGGAAAATAGAGGGATAATAAGGGGAGTACTGAAAGAGCCTAAAGATGGCTAAATAGAACTTATAAGCTTAAAATCTAGAAAGAAGAAAAAGGAATCACCACTCGGTATCACCCGAGAAATTATCCAGTTAGGGACTAGGCAAACTAGATCCCTCACTTGGAATCAAATCCTCCTATGGATAAGACATTAGCTTCAGATATAATGTTAGTAGGAGGAGGCTCATATAGCATGAGGTATCTCTATACCATATGGATTATAAGCATTACAGACCCTACTATATGATACTGAGATTTTTTAGAATGTGTACCATGATGAACCAACCATTATATACAAATGCAATCATAATATATCCATAAAAGCACATAAAAACACAATATAAAATGTATGAACATGGCATACGATGATATGTAAAATATATATACACACAAATATAGTAAAAATACTTATAGTATAACCAATATATAGTAAGTCATGGCAAAAATAAAAGTAACATATTATATATGGAAAAACAAAACTAGAATATATAAGCATATGATCATGATAACAGATGCAAGCAATATTCTATATATGGTAAAATGTATTAGGGGTATGGTCATGGCATTATTCATGTTACTACATATGTTTATTTATTGTATATATGCAATAATCATATCATGACAACAATATAAAGTGTGGTGTACTATATCAATAAATACTATACCATACATTGCAAAATTTGATAACGATATATACAATGAGAAATGGCAAAAATAGAAGCTAAATAACTAAATATGCCTAAGATATTATCATAGCATCTTACATCAAACATCATATCATGGAAGCATAATACCATATAACCATACATACCTATCTACTTATATCATAACAAGAATGTAAGCATAATAAAACATACTAAAGCATATCATGGCATATATAATAACAAGTATATGATAAAAAATGAATAGACATAGCATATTAAGGTATATGATCATAACAAACATACATAGAACATGGAAACAAACATATAAAACAATAATGTACAAACTATACAATCAAATTAGAACCTGGAAAGCATGATCATGCATTATAAGAATAAGTATAATAAATGGCTTATACTTTCAGCAACACCTCTTTTATTTTCTTTTGATAAAAGGATCTTTGAACTTGAGATTAAACCATGGTAAAAGGACTTTATTTGAAAAATGGATGGAAAAACAAGATTTCAAATGAATAAATTAAAAGCTAAAATAATGCAAAATGGTTGCAAAAAAAAATCATAAAATGTTATAAATAAAAACATAATGATTAGGAGTGCATACTTGAAAATTAATTCTAAAATGATGGATAAAAATAGGAATTTAAAAGAAAAAGATTGTTTCTAAATGAAAAAAAAATGAAAATGAAAATGAAAAGAAGATTTAAAAGTTTTAAAGAATTAGTAATTTGAACAATGAGATATTCTTATTTTGTTATTAAAATGATCTTTTCAATCCACCACTTTTAGACATCAAAAATATGTTTTGTTCCATTAATGGGATGATCTCATTCAACAAGATATTGCCTCTTTATATTCAAGGTATTTAACATTTGTAAAAGCAAGAAAATGATTTTATTTTGTATAAAAAAAATAAAGAGGTCTTGGAAATAAGCTTAATTTGAAATGAAAAGGAATCAATGATCAAATTATAATCTATAAGAATTCACATAAACACAATCACAATAGCAATATAGTGTGCGTGTATTTGTATATATATATATATATATATATATATATATATATATAGTAATATTGACATAGTAATAATAGTAGATACAATATAGATATAGCTTGAAGTTGAGATAGAGTTAGAGATCAAGTTAAGATGAATATAAATAATAAATAAGTTAGAAAGTACTTGTAAAGTAAAGAACATGAGATATAAAGGATAGATGTTAGTAAGAACCAACAATAATAAGAGTAATGTTAGTAGGAGTTAGTATTAGTTAGCATAAGTCAGCATAAGTTAGCATACATTAGTAATTGGAGCTTGAGTTGAACAAGATATATATAAGACATAAGAAATGCAAAGATGCTTAAATGAAATGCATGAAACACACAACAATTAGCATTAAGGTGCATACAAATGCAAATAATGCATGATGCAATCTAGGGTGCAAGCAAATGATGCAAAATTTATGATATATGCAAATGTACAAGTGATGCATGTCGAGGTGTATACAATTGATCCTATTTAAACTATAAATAAGTCACACACATGATAGTAATATGCATCACGCATATGAAATGCAAGCAAATAAGTGATTATGTAAATGGTAATTCAAGAATGCAAGCATTAATAATTATACACAAGCAAAGAACATAGGTTATTAGTACACAATCAAAATTAAAGTTTAAATGTGAATGAAGCTTTAAATCATAAAATCAAAGTTTCTAAGATGTTATAAATCAACAATTAACTTTTAATCACAACAAAAAGTACTTAAAATCAAATTTAAGATTAAAAAGTAAAGTTTTAAAGTAAAAACCAAAGGATTAGGCCCAAAATTCAATCATCTTAGGCTTTTTAGGTCACTGTTTATGAAAATTATAGATGAATCTTAAGGTTTTAGTGAACCTAGAAGTGATCCTTGGAGTCATTTTTAATTAAAAACATCAAAAATACGGGAAAGTGTTTGAACAACTAGTTTGGCTCTGTGAACAACCGGCCTAAACTGTTACTTTGGTTGGCCAAAAGACATGAATTACTCGCCAAAGGTATGAACAACTGATCAGTTGTTCATATTGAGGTCCCGATTTTGTACTTTTAAATAAATTTTTTTAATAAAATAAGGCTCCATACATAAGATTAGTGACCCTAAAGGATGAATAAGGTGTTTTTAAAAGTATTTAGCCTTAGAATTTGGATAAAAACTCACCAAATATGATAGATTAGAAAGGAAGTTGAAGGATGATAAGGATTTGGTTAGTTTAGGGTTTTAATTTAATTTGGTTGGATTTTTGGCTGGGATTTTTAATGGTTTTTGGATTTGAGGATAAGAATAAGGTGTTAGATTAAGAGTCGATTGAGAGTGGTAAGGGAATGAAGAAGAATATAATAGAGATTTAAGTAGAGTTTAGTTATTTTTTTTGTGTATTTGACTATTTGTAGGAGGTTTTTGTCTCACTACATCATATTGACTTCTCTTCACCCCCCAAAAGTCCTCCTTTTGATACCTAGGACACACTATTTATAGAATTTTAATGTTATGGCATTTGTTGTAAATATATGATGAAAAAAAGGGTTATTAAGTAATAGTATATTCTCTTTATTCCTAAGGGTGACACTTGGCATGGAATATTCCAAAATAGAATATTCCTTACTTGGTGATTAATCTTAGGAATTGTGCCTTATTTTATTAAATATTAATGGTGGCATGGCAAGGTGTGGGACCCACTTTAATCTTGGGAATATAGTAAAAATTTAACTTTTTATGAAATAGTACCCACAGACACGCTATAATTTTAAAAGATAGTTTCAGTCCGAATTTTAGTCTCAGAAACTTGATTTTGACCTTAGAAAAAGTTGATTGACCAAAGTTTGACTCTTCATCCTAGGGTTTTTCTAAGGTTAAACTAAGTCATGATGCACACAAACTAGACTAAAAAACATAAAACATTAACCTAAAAGAGCCCTTATACAGGATTTAACTTTTTGACTCTACTAAACACTTTTTAAAGGAATTTCTCACTCAATAATCACCTAAAGTCTCTTTCTTAGCACCTTTAGGGTTAGGTATATGGTTTGTTCAGGTGTGGTTTGTTATTGAAATGGCTTAAATAAGTATTGAAAGGTCATCAGGTAAAGGTTTAAGGTTTTGAAATGGCTTGAAAAGTATTTTCTCATATCAATCT
This sequence comes from Macaranga tanarius, assembly GCA_949673435.1. NCBI lineage: Eukaryota > Viridiplantae > Streptophyta > Magnoliopsida > Malpighiales > Euphorbiaceae > Macaranga > Macaranga tanarius. Next base: position 3,172 of record CATIWO010610721.1, on the reverse strand, counting down.
CTTATAATTGTGAGATAATTTCATATTTTCATCATTGACCATTAGGGTTTTGAAAATGACTCCTAACATAAATTCAACAAGTGTTTCAAAGCTCACTTTAGTCCTTGATATTTAAGAGGTATTTATACTTGTGGTAGTAAAATATAACTACTAGAGATTCAAAATTCATGCTCTTCTTGTCCTCCTTTTTCATTAAATGAATTCTTTAGTTTTTATAGAAAACTATATGATTACGGTTGTGAGAACATTGATCATGATCATGAGCCTTAAGTTTCTAGTCATTAGAGCTCTAACATAATAATTGAGAAGAAGACACTTTACTCGTGATATATGGTTACGATCATAAGTAGGGCTCATGAGGTGTACTAGAGTAGTGATCATGATTGTGAGGCTTATGATCATGGTCATGTGATTTGAATGGTCAAAATCCTTACTCATGAGAACATGTCATGATCGTGAGTCTAGATTTAGAGAAGTACTATAGAGAAGCTCATGATTTACCCTGGTATGATTACAATTGTGACTCCTGCCTATGAGGAGTACTATCTTCATTGTTATGAGCTAGCTTATTTGATCATGATTGTGAGGCCTACCTATAAAGAGTATTGTCTTCATTGTCATGAGCGACTTTGCATACTTATGGTCGTGACCTATGTTTGTGAAGACTCTTGTGAGCGTAATTATGGGTCTTTTGAAAACTTCTGACCTTAGGACTTTTTGATGCTCCTATAGTCTTGATCGTGCCTTATTCAAATTTTAATGTATACAATCAAGTACATAACTTATTAAATCATTGAAAAACACACATTAGCACTTCAAAAGTTAAAGTCAAAATAAGGGTAATTAACAATTGATCATGCAAATAGTCAACAAAATAAATTCAGATTGACCGAATATGGGCGACCCAGTCCATAATCTAACATCTTCTACTCGCATATGATGGGATCAACTTATCTTCTTATCTTTGCATAATTTTGTACTTGATAAATAGGATATGCGACCAGTATATTTTGAGAGCTCATTTGATATATATTTGTTAGGAATATATATTTGCTCGAAAAAATAAATATCTGAGTAAGTTTTATATGTTGTACCTTAGATCATTTATCACACTTCTATCTTTCATAATTTTATTTATATAATTACATTATTTTGTATTTGTAATTATATTTTATCATAAAAATAAATATAATTGATCGACCAATGAATACAACTTAGTATGATATTTTCATAAATTATGCTTTTTTTTTCTTTTTTCAGTTCTCACAATTTTGCATAGCTCACTTTTTTAGAATTATTTGTATAGATCGAATTACGCATGATCTTTTGGAAATATTTTAGAATAGTAAACATAATACATAAATTTTGGGAAGCAGATAAGAGTCATAAGGGTACTAAAATGAGATTCTTTATAATCTCAACGGTCCCACATAATAATAAAGTTGAGATCTATACTTTTATTATTTAAGTTTTTTGTACATATGTATGAATCATATGTTGCAATATTTTTCTTCTTTCTCATAGAGTTTATGTCATTTCTTAATTTAACATTATTCAGATTATAATTCAGACATACATAATATCTAACTTGAGTTCACATGCATACTCATTCTATTTCTCATCAAAACTCCAATTCAACAACAAGACAAATAAAATGCTATTATTCAATCTTCACTTTTGGTCAAATCTATTGATACATGAATGACATTCATATTTAAACTTAAGCTTTCTATTATCTTCTAGATAATTAAGTATAAATTTGTCTTATTTCCATTTACACAAAATAATAAAGACAATTTTCTTTGTGAGAAGGCCAATCTCATACAGAACATACTTTTATCTTTATGTACTTTACATAAATTTTTCTTATTAAATTTTAATTTTTTTTTATAAAAAGCCTAATCGAGGAACATATAAATTAATTATCATATGTAAATTCCATTAGAGAGTAGAACACCAACATGACCTTATGAGTTTAACATCCATCCTATGCAAAAGAAAACTCTTCCTTCATTTTTTTTTTGTTTTTTTAATTATTATTTTTTTGGTTTTTTATTGATAGATAATCTAGTTTCAATATAACTAAATCAGTAAAATTGTAAAAAATTTAGAATTTTAAGAGATTCCTAATCCTATAAAATTTCTTAATTACTTTTAATTTGTAATAATAAATTAACTGAATTATTAATTTCTAAAATAACCTATTTTAATAGAACAACATACACTGACTTCATCATTAGTAATTAAAAATTGAACATCTTAATTTTAATTTTTTCTTATTAAAATTTTGAATCAAACTTATAGATTTAGATTACTTAATTGGTTTATATTAAGCAAAATATAAGTTAATCTAATTTAAATATGTATTTAATTTAAATTAAAATTGATGAATTGAAACCTCCTCCAGACCTACAAACACAGAAGAAAACCTTAGATGAGCCTAGGATCTTCGATCCATAGGTTCTCCGATGCTTAAGTTAGAGAAGAGTTTATTCAACATAATCAATATAAGAGAAATATAAGCTATATATAGACATAAGGGAGATGCATACCTAGTCCTATTTAGATTAGGACTATACAGATACTTCTTATTCTACAATTAATCTTCCTTATTAGATTGCCTTTAGGGGAAAGACTCCTAATTAGGACTCTTTATGGACTTGGACCAATTCTGGATTTATCAGATGTCCCCCCCATGGTATCGAATATTTATGTTCAACAAAGTTGACTTTTTGCTCGTTCTCTAATAATTATGAATGTTTGAAGCACTTCGTTATTCGTGAGTCTGAAACATTTGTAAGGACTCCTAGATACTTGTTTCAATTTTTCATGAGTATAGGTTGATTGCTTCTCACCGTGGAGGATTCATTCGTTACTTACGAGCAACAAATACTCGTTTGTTACCTACCAGGATTCGTTCGATATTCGTATATAGTGCACATCGAAACTTTACCTTTTAAAGTTCTAGTGATTGAGACATCCGCCTTTTATAAATTCTAAGACTTGTTCCTTTACTGAAGACCCTTTCTAATACTGTGAAACACATTCATTTCTTATAATTTGAGAACTCGTTCATTTCTTACGAGCTTCATGATACTCGTATATCATATGCATCAGAGCTTAGTAGTTCATTGTTAACTACGGAATAAAGTTCGTATTCTATAAGCATAAG
>CATIWO010610682.1:0-22574 GCA_949673435.1 Macaranga tanarius | reverse complement strand
TTCTAATTTAAATAAAATTATATTTCTTACTGTAATTAGATGAATTATTATTTGGAGTAATATAAATTAAATAAATAGCATAATTTAGAAATTTTATTGAAGTTTAATAAAAAATAGTTACTATTAATTTAATTAATTTTTATTATTTAAATAATTAATTATAATCATAATTTAAAAATAGTAAAGAGAAATTTTTTAATAGAGAGAAATAATAGAATTAAAAATAATTAAATAGCTAATGTGAATGTTAAAAATATTAAAAATTAATTTATAGCAACAAATTTTATTATATTTTAATTAAAATAACTAAAACTAAGTTAATTAATTTTTATTACCTAAAGATTAATTACAATTATAAGATAAAAAATAATACATTATAATTTTTTTAGAAAAATACTAAAACTAAAATTATTAAAATAAAAATACTAAAAAGGTGACATATAGTGAGTAAAATAGAGAAAAATAGAGTTAAAAATGTGAAAAATATTAAAAATTTAATTGATAGAAATTTTATTAAGAAAATTATTCAAATTAATTTAAATAATTTTAAATTATTTAATGATTAATTACAATAATAAATTAAAAATTGTAAATAAAATTTTTGTAAAGGAGAAAAGTACTAAGTTAAAAAAATTTTAAAAAGTGATATATAATTACTAGAAAAAGATAAATATTAATGTTATAAATGTTAAAATTATGACAAAAATTAATTTATAATGACAATTATTAATAAAAGATAACTAAAATTAAATTATTATTTTTATTATCTAATGTTTCTTTATACTTATACTTTAAAAATAGTATATAGAATTTACTTTTAAAAAATGAAGTACTAAAATAAAAAATATTCAAAATTGATGTGCAATTATTAAAAAAGATAAAAAAATTAATGTTAAAAATACTACAAAAATTAATTTACTAAAATATAATAAAATAATGTATTTATAATTTTATTTTATATTGATTAATTATAATTATAATTTAAAAATAATATACGAAAATTTTTAGAAGAGAAAAATATTAAAATTAAAAATATTTAAATCGTATTAATTTTTTTTAATTTAAATTTATTTTTCATAAACACGAGTTCAATAATAGGAAGATCATGTGCGAAGCACGTGTTGTGTATACTAGTTTCAACAAAAGAAAAAGGAAAAAAAGTGTCAAGCTGGATCCGGCAAGAACAAAGAATATGCACAATCAAACAACAGAAACACCGCTGCTCAGCTTAGAGGTCGACATGTAAGGAACAGAGGTTGACAGGTAATCTCCACCAGAGCAACTAAATATTTTTTTAATAACATAGAACACAAGGAGGCTCAAGAAGAGGGTAAAAAAGAAGAGTTCCAAAGCATCTTACAGAAATAGTAATGACACCCTCTTTGCCAACTTTCTCCATTGCTTTGGCTATGAGCTCACCAATCTCTGTTTCTCCATTTGCTGATATTGTTCCAACCTTTCAGGAAAGTCATATCAGTATCATAATCAAGTATCATAATCAAGTAGATTCAGTATAAGTACATGTTACTTGTACAAAGTCCCTGATGTCCACTGCAACATCAATGCATGTCTTGTCTTTTAAAATTATTTAAGCTATCAAATTTCTGAACCAAGTAAAGAAAAATACGAAATCAATCATAAATTCATAATAACACCAACCTGAGCTATTTCTTCAGATGTGCTTATCATCCTTGTTCTGCTCTTCAAGTTTGTGATAACAGCATCAACTGCCATTGAAATTCCGCGTCTCAAGTCCATGGCATTCATTCCCGCTGCTACAGACTTGCATCCTTCAACTAATATCGCTTGGGTAAGGACTGTTGCGCATGTTGTTCCTGCAAAGGTGTATGAAAATTCATGTCACTAAATAGCCATCACCTGACCAATTACTGACTGCACAAAAAAAAAAATTACAGTTTTACTAGGATCATTATATTCACTTACATGCACATACATACACAAATGTATTCACTATGCTAACATGTCTTAACATCAAAAAAGGAAATACAAGATTTAATAAATTAACACATAAAATCCTCACCATCGCCTGCCACATCATTTGTAGCATTTGCAACCTGCTTTACAAGGCTAGCACCTACATTCATCACTTTGTCTTGTAATTCAATGCCCTTTGCTACAGTAACACCATCTTTTGTCACTTTAGGGGCTCCCCAACTTTGCTCTAAAATTACATTCCGTCCCTGTTGAGAAGTCAAATGTCAGACGTCCAAACTACCCAATATTTATTCAAACCACTATCCAAAGTTTAAGAAAAAAATTATGTAAATAACTTAGAAGAATTAAGCTAAACACAACAATAGCCCAATAACAAGGAATAAATAAGCTGAAAAACAGAAGATGGAAAGAATATTAAGTTTTGTGATGGGATGTGCTAAAATGAAAATCTCTTATTACATAATTACCAATGTATAAACACCTACCAAAACTTTTAATACCACTAATCAACAAAAGCAGAAAAAAACAAAATCAATCAAACAACGAGCGATAAAGCTACTTACTTTAGGCCCCATAGTGACTTTAACAGCCTCTGCCAGAATGTCAACACCTCTAAGAATGGAAGAGCGAGCTTCAACGCCAAAGTTAACAACTTTAGCCGCATAATTTCTGCTCAAAGCCAATCTACTACCAACCTAAATAATCACCACCACCACCACCACAACCCAAAAGAAGAAAAAGAAAAAGAAAACACATTTCAATTCACAAAAGAACTATAAAAAAAAACACACACACATAATCAAATTGTTACCCAAACAAAATGAAAAAACAAGAAAAAAGAAAATCACATAAACTAAAATCACACCTGGTGGGTGGTATTCTTAGCCAACCTAGTAATTCAGAAAAAAAAAAAAAAAAATCAGCAGCAGCAACAAATTAGAGAAAAATGAGAAAGACCCACATTCTAAATCAATCAAAAGATGCTATCTTTGCTATTGACAGAGATAGGTATAGCTAGCTACCTGGCTTTAGAGGCAAGGCCAGATGCAAAACGATACATGGCTGGAATTACCAACAGAACAATTATTAACACTATAAATAATAATAATAATAATAATAATATAATGGCCTTGAGAAAAAAGAGAGACAGAGATTAAAAAGGAGGTAGAATTGAAGAGGAAGTTTTAGAAGAGAAGAAGGGAAAGTTTTTGACCAGAGACTTTAGGGTTTAGGGTTTTTGGTGTTAAGGCTTAAGGTTTCAAATTGAAGGTGTTATTTTGGGTCTCTCAGTAAAACTTGGGCTTTTCACTTAAACTTGCCTTCTGGGCTTTTTATACGACATCGTTTCGTTTGTAATTTTTTCTTCTTATTGTTGCTTAATAATTAATTTGTTTTTTCCCCAACTCATAATGCAAAAGTTATAATCACATCCAACTTATTGATACAATATTGATTATTTGTTTATCTTATAATATAATTCAAATCTAAGTTGCATTTGTTGATTATTATTTGTTTATCGGTTAAAGTTCGTAATGTCGAGATGATATGAAAATGTTATTTTTAAGCTTACATTTGATTTTTGAGGAAAGACTTAAGGAAATTATATATTTTTATTATTTTTAATTTATGTTATATGTCGTGATTTAAATATTTAATAAATGGCTAGCACTTATCTAATGCCGGTGCACAAGGTACCTAGTGGTGCTTAGAGGAGTACGGTTCGAATCCCACCCTCACCCTCACCCTCTTTCCAATCCTCTCCAATATAGTTAAAAAAATATATTTAATCAATAGGTATTAGCTAAACAAAGCTTTGAATTAATCACCTTATCACAAAAAAAAAAAAAAAAAAATACAAAATACAACTTTGCTCTTATTGATTTCTCATAGGACATGAGAAGATGGGTTTAAAAAAAAAAAAATCTGAAAGCTAAAAGAATGCTAGAATCCTACTGATATATAGATATTAGTTGAACAAAATATATTCTATGCACTCATGTGAGAGCATATATATAAAAGCATGTGCTACTTTTGGACCACAATGAGGCTTCAACTAGCTGCTTAAGCTTTAAGAGCTATGACAAGACTCAAACCTACCTCAGTTTCACCTAAATTCTATTGATAAATTTTTAATATAGTTGCAAAATGCAAATCTATCTTTTAGATAAAATTCCATTTCATCTCCTAACCTAAAAATACACTAAGCAACTTCTTACTTTCAGTTTCTTTTAAATTCAATCATAGCTATTTAATTAAACATGAATTTAAATTCTGCAATTTTTTAAAATCTCAATTAAATTTATTAATATTCTAGCATAATAAAGAAACCATATTCTTGAAATTGAAAATGTTTTGCCATATATCTTGCAGAAGCTAGCTAGCTAGTTAATACATTAAAAAAAATTACATTGTGAAGAAAACTAATTAAACACACATTTAAAAAAAAAAAAAAGTGTTTGTTTTGCTAAGTTATGAAATTGAAGCACCGCGGTTGATCTTACGGAGAATTGAAATAAGCTTAGCACTTGTTAAAGGCTTCTCTTGATAATCATCTAAACCTGCTTCCATAAATTCTTGTACCTCTTCTTCCATTGATCTTGTTGACACACCTGCAATTGTGCTACGTATGCCCATGGCTCGGAGTTGCTTTGTTGCCTACCACCAAATAGTAATATTGGTAACAAAAGAAATTAATAACAACGAGTTACACAAGTCATTTTCAGGGCAGTGAGATTTTAAATTGGATTTTATTTGTCGTTGGAATAAAAAATGTGTTCAGTAAAATCCACTACAAAGTAACAAAACAAAATGTAAATCAATTGGTGAAGATATATATATGTATAAGTATACCTCAATGCCATTCATAATAGGCATGTCCATGTCCATGAGAATGAGGTCAAAAATGCTTCCTGAACAATGGATATCAATAGCTTCCTTCCCATTTCTCACCTCCTGATTTTCTATACCAAAATTCTGCAAAAGCTTCCGATGAATTGTTCGATTCGTAGTGTCATCATCAACTATAAGCGCAGTCATTTTTGTTCTAAACTGCTTGTGATGAGTACTCCCATTTTTGGTTGCTGCTGTTGTTGTTACCATTTTGCTGTTTTTCTTCCTAGCTTCAAACTCCATAAACTAATATATATGTATATATATATATAATACTAATAAATAACAACGAACAAAGCATATATTCTACTCAACAAGCAAATGATCAAAAAAATTATAATTAGTTTGGTAACTACATCATCTTTTACCAGTCAAAGTGTGTGCTATGTTTGGTACATGAAAGAAAATGAATATGACATAGTACCCAAGTGCATTCATCTAATTATAACAACTTGTTGATAACATATATCATCAAAGAAAGAGAAAACAAGAAATGGGTTTTGCGCACTGACCAGAATTCTCTGCAAGGACAATGATATATATATATAAAATTTTCAGGAGATGAAGATAATAATGGTGGTGGTGTAATAATCTTTTTCCATGGCAAGAATTTGAGTTTAAAAGACTTACGCTATAGGCAGCAATACTTGTTAAGATATGAAAAGTGGTATCAGTTGGATTGTGTTAGAAATCAGAAGAGATCTGCAAAGATGTGATTTTTTTCCGCATTTGAAGATTGCCATAGTGAAGAAGTTTCCATGGGAATCTTTGAATTTTTTGCAGGAAAAAGGATAATAGTGTGTTTACTTTAACGGCTGCGTGTGGTCTTTTGTTTTCTCTTCTTCTTCTTTTTTACTTTTGTGTTCATTTATTAATTGTTGTGATATATAATTTTCTCTTTTCTAGTTTTTACCTTTACTTGTAAAATTCAATAAACTTTAATGTTCTGCATTTAATGTTTTGGTATATTATAGTTATGTATGAATCAAATTATTTTGAAGTTAGAACTGAATTAATTGATGCATAAAAGAGTAGAACTTTTTCCATACATAATACTTGAAATTTAGAAATTTTAAATTTCTCGCCAATTGAACTAATAAATATTAATAAATTATAATGTTTTGGATTATAATAAGAGACAAGTTTTGTATTTTTTTTGCATCTAATTATTTTTTTTTTTTTTTAACTTTGAACCTTATGCAAGACTTTTTTTTTTAAGGGAGATCAAGGGGAGTGGGAAATTGAATCATCGACCTCTACCAATGTCTTGACCTGTGACAGAATAGTAAACTATCCGTCCTAATCGGGCTAGACACATCTAATTAATTCATAATTGAGGAAAATGCTCATATGCATAATTTGTTGCCTTTTTTGCTTCTTTGTAATAATCTCATCATCAGTACATAATCTAGCATGTTATCTGCTAAATTTTGGCTGAAAGTCAGATGATATTAAATGCATCATTTTCCTACCAACATATATAAATATCTAGTAATCTCTTTTGCAAGATATATTGCCTTCAGTAGCTCAATAAAAGTTCAATACCCATTAACTTTTCAGATCCAAAGGTGGCCTATAGATTTTCTTTCTTTTTCTGATCAATAATAGACTGAATCTTTACATTAGTGAGATTTGAATTTATTTTTAAACACCCAGTGATCTCTATAATAGATTTTATCATAAATAATTTTTTGATACTGTATTGTAAGACATTTTTTTTTTTTGTGAATCATAATTTTTGTATAAATGCCTTTTTTTTTTATGATGGAAGTAAAAGTAATTGAAATAATCTGGTAATATAAATTTATTATGATATCATTTGACTAGAGTATATTACAAACTAGTAGCGGAAAGTGTCAAGTAGTTAAATGATAAAAAAAAAAAATTATATCATTAGAAGATATCATTATTGTGATTTGATGAGTGAACTTGCTTTTGTTGGGTGTTAACACAACCTACACTTTGCAATCACATTACAAAGTTTTTGTTAGGGTAAAGATTTCAAAACCAAGTTACCTTTTATGGTGAAGATTATGTGTGTGCATGCATGTATATATATATATATATATATATATATATATATATATATAACTACTTTCGGTGTTCCATAAATATAAAAATTTGGATAAACTCCATAAGAAAAGCATAACTGTTTCAAAATTTAATTTTTTCATTTACATAACTCGAACTTGAAATCTTGTTTAAGAGAATCTAAACTTTTTACTCTGTAATATTTGTTTAACAAATAAACTTTTTAATATTTGAACCAACAAAAATTGGCTGCAGTCACTTTCTTTGGTCTCTTAATTTAACCTAAACAAAATCCTCAATAAATTTTGTTGTTGAAAAAGAGGGGAAAAAAAGTATCATTGTTGCTTGTGGAGGTTAAACATGAAGCAAGCGACTGCTAGATATGTTTTGACTGACTTTGATGTACCTAAAACCAAATCAAATAAAAGATTTGGTTTACATATAGACTAGAAATTCTTTAAACTTCCAACAGAAGTGTCTGTCTCAGAATGATCCAAACATATATATCTTTTAAGGTTTTAGACCAAATATTTAAGTTAGTCGGAATTGAACATTCTCAAAAGACATATTCTATTCATATATTGGTAGATTAATTAGTTGATTGGTCAGCAACGCAACCCATGAGAGCAACATCAAATGTAACAATAAGCTATCTTCTGGTTTACGGGTACACTCATTCCTTGACTTGACTAAGTAAATAGGCATCCATATATATAAAGGGTTGAGCATCGGTCCGTTTGGTAAAAAAACCACCAAAACCGACCAAGAGAGAATTGTGACCGAACCAAACTTTTGAAAAAATCAAACCATTCGGTTCGGTCAGTTATTCGGTTGATTAATTTTTTTTAAATATATTTTTTATTTTTTTAAGCTTATTCTTTAATTATATAACTAAAAAATATTTTTATTTATAATTTTAATATTTATGTATAATTTTTTCTATTTAATATTTTTATAATAAATATATATTTAAGTGAGTCGGTTCGGTTATTTTCAATTTTTCAATTTAAAAACTAAAACCGAATCGAACCAATCAATTATGCATTGTCAAAAACCAAAACCAAACCGACAGTTTCGGTTTGTTTTTGCACACCCCTACATATATATATATATACACACACACAAGATGTGTATCTCCAGCATACAAAGTGACAAAATATTTTTGCTTACTACAGATATATTATATTCTATTATTAGATTTGTAATATATATTGTAAGTATTTTATATTTACGAATAAAAATTATATATATATATAGAGAGAGAGAGAGAGAGCTCATTATAGGATTCAAATGGTTTGTGTTTATCCGAGTTGATTTATGGGCCATAACATTTATAAGAAAATGCTCTTTTAGAGCTTCATATCATCATAACTTGGGGTTTGAGAGAGCTAGGCATGACCTTTTGTGAGAAATTCTTCTTTGAACCATATCCACATTATGGTACGATGTGGGTTCTACATGTAAATGGGGCCATAATTATGTCTCTAATCTAATATTATATTACACTTAGTGCACCTAAATTAATTTGGCTTTTGTGAGAATGATTTGGGTATTGTGTTGCCTTTTCAATGATTGTACAAGTGACAAATTTTTTAATATTTTATATTTGAAGTTCTGATTGGATGTAAAAATTTTATTTTTGATAATTATGTACAAAAATCAAGACATTAAAAACCCAAGTTTATTAAGAAAAAAAAAGTTGCATTTTGGCTTCTTGAATTATATGCACAACTATGTCAAATTAAACTGGACTTTGAGGCTAAAATATCTTTTAAGGTCAAAAGTCAGTTGTTTTAGCTGTGTGGTTAAGAAAGGCACAGACGAGTGTTAGCCTTTGTTTTATGCTAAATAGTTGCATCACAATTTCTTCTTTGTTCTTATTTTTGTTGCTTCTTGATTTTATGTATAGATCTGAAGATGATATCATTTACTGTTTCATAAATCTTTAACAACAAAGCTTAGAGGAGATCATGAGATTTTATATATATATATATATTTGGAGGAAGGAGGGGCCACTATCACTCTCAGCCAATTAAATTTTAATATATTATATATTTTTTTTATTATAATTTCCAGGATTCGATCGATTGTCCCCTACTCATAAAATGAACTTTCCTCTATATATGTGATAACCTTTTTATTTGAAAAAGTAATATTTTGGCTTCTCCTAGGCCTTGACAGGTTTGTAAGCATATAATCATAAAACAGTTTAGCAGAGAAAAGAGCTAACTGATCAAATTAAGACTAAAAATGGGAGGACCTGCCTTTATCCATGCAATTACTCCATCACTGACTCAAAACATACAAAACAAAAGGGAAAAAATAAAAAGACACAAACAGACTGAAGATGGTGAAGGAATTTTGTTGACTTGGGCATATGCAGAGTCCTCAACACAGTAAGCTCCATGAAGCTTCACATTCACACCTGTCCATCCATCTCCATCAGCATTGGCACCAGTCTCTCAGGAAGCAATGGCTTGTCAACAACTTCATCAGCTCCTGCATCCAGAAATGCCTGCCTATCTCTTGCCCTCGACGCCACAATCAAGCCTATGATCTTTGCGCGTACGCCCATCATACGAATACGTCTCGTGATCTATCATATAAAACATCAAACACATTCATGATATGGATAGATAAAGGGTTGCCTGATTCAATTGGATTGCTTGCTTGCTCAGGAGACTTGTTACCTCGACTCCACTCAGGACAGGAAGCATACTGTCGATGACAATAAGGTTGAATACATGGCCAGAAGTAAGCAAGTTGATTGCAGCCTGGCCTGTTTCAACAGCTTGAGTCTCAATTCCATAGTACTGAAGAATTCCCATTTGCACCAGCCTGCAGCACTTGTGGTTATCAACCAAAAGTGCAGCCATTGTGTTCCTTAAGACCATAGCGGGGAATCTGATCACATTTGGGTCTTCAGGTAAGCTTCCTGAATTCCCTCGGAATCTGGCATTTCCTGTTTTTGCTGCGTTTACAGGTGAGCTAACAGAACCAGGCGAGGTAACAGAATCAGACGAGTTAACAGAAGCATGTGAAGGTACCATTGTTTCTCCGAGCTGAAAATCATGAGTGCACAAGGCAGAAAAAAAAAAACAAGTGAATAAATGTTCTGATAGACAGTTTTTTCAAAAATTTGTTTTTTTTTCCTGTTTCACATTTTAACTGAAGATCGATTCTCACAGGAACCATGTAATGCAGAGAGTTCTTAGAATGAGCTATAAGGACTTAAAGTGAACATGATACTAATGAATTGAAGAAAATGAAGAACATACCTAGCAAGTCCTGCTTGTACAATATACTCAATATCACTAGAGGCTTGTCAAAGAGTCTTTCAAAATTGAGAACAGTATTGATGACAGTATAGAAGTGCCTGCTTATAGGCTTATATAGAAACAGAAGGTCTAACATTTCCATTTGTGCAAGAATTTCAGGGGGCAAATGTGATTACAATGGGAATAAGGAAGATCATAGAAATCAAGATGGCGCGCGCGTCGAAAGTTGCTGTGGCAAGAGATGCACACAATCTGATAGCCAGATTTTCTTTTAGTTCTTTGCATAATCTCTCAGATTTTCTACATCCTTCACATTAAATTACACAAAATTCCTATCTGTTATGATCATCGCATAAGAGTGTGTGCTGTGCACGCACGATCTTTATTTTTTCTTTCTTTTCCTTTTTCATAGTAAAATTTTACCATTCAGGTAAGTTTGAACTGTAAGCAGAGGTTATTTATTAGGTTAGATTGATCTTTTAAAATTTAGTCATCTCGCATGCTGCACAATTTTATCTTGGCAGAAGCTAATTTATGGAACTACCTCTTTTGAAGAAATAATAGTCTGCAGATCACCATTCACTTGGTTTTTCACATGACAATGGTTGAAGGATAACTCAAAAATAACTTTCCGTATTTGCTCAGATGGTTTTATTTGAAGCAGTGCAGAGCAAATTGCTGCTGCAACTGATTAAGTCAGTGTCAGCCCCAGTTTTGAACATTTACAGATTATTTCGTTTCTTTTCTTCAGCACTCGAAGGTAGATCCATCAGAATCACCAAAAGAGTAAAGCATAAGCAGCGCTCATCTTAATGTTTATATTTATGAATTCTTCTCAAGAACAGTTCAACTTATGCTTTCTTTTTCACTTCAAGAGCATCTAGTTGCTGCTAGTTTAGCATTCTAAAGGTTAAAGAATCTCATGTTAAAACCTTTTTCAATAGTAATCTTTACATTTTTTTTTTAAGACAGTTTATGTCTCCCGTGATGCAAGCTAGCATTTGCAGGACCTAATTTCACTTGTTTATTGCTGCAGCTCTATGAGTTTTAGATGCAGATAATAAGTGCTTTGAAGCTGGTCCGAGTAAGAACACACGGTTCCATTTCATTATGAATTTGCCCTTTCTAGCAGTCCAGAATTCATAAAAATAATCCATTTGATATAAAATCTGGAATTTTTTAATTTAAATGCTTGTATTTCCATTGGAAAAAAATTGATACTGTAAATAAAAATTCCACTACCATGATCAACTATAACATGGTGAAAACATTTCTTTCTTCCATATTTGCTAAGACTTTCTTTTGAAAGTATCGATTACAATATATGCAAAATAATGTCTGTTTCCCACTAAAAAGCACTCTTCCCTCCAAAAACCAAACAATGGCAAACACAGAGCTATAAGGAAAAAAAAAAAAGATGAGAGGGGAGAGGGAAAAAAAAAGAATAAGAATAAAAATAAATATCTAAGAAGAAAAGACACAGGACAAAAAGAACCTCTCACAAATGCATTCACACAAATATACAAAATACACAACAAGAGAATAAGCCGACATACCAAGCGCACAATTACATCCTCAACAAACCAAATTCTAACTGTGGCTAGCATCTATCGCGGTACCTGTTCTGGCTTGTGAAATCCGATTGGCATAAATGGTCACCAGACGCAATTGTGTACTGTTAAGCCCCTCCAAGTACGGCAAAAATGCCTTCCCAAGCATAATATAAATGTCCACCAAGCAGAAAACAACGGTCTGTACCACCCGACGAACAAAAAATAAAAAAAATGTTATATTGCAGAAACAGATTTGAAAAGGAAAGAAGAAACAAGAAAAAATCATATTTGACCATGGCGCATTTGAGATGACAATTGATAATATGTCTTGCACAA
This sequence comes from Macaranga tanarius, assembly GCA_949673435.1. Lineage (NCBI taxonomy): Eukaryota > Viridiplantae > Streptophyta > Magnoliopsida > Malpighiales > Euphorbiaceae > Macaranga > Macaranga tanarius. Next base: position 10,531 of record CATIWO010610682.1, on the reverse strand, counting down.
TATTATTGATGGCAATCCTAGTACATGATGCAGATCAGGCATCAGTCACACATTTGAAACGTAAGAAAGCATGCCCGGTTACATGCAAACAGAAAGCATCTCTATTACCTTCCGAACATCTGCACTCTGGTTTCCAAAAGCTTCAAAAAGGGCAGGCAAAAATGATGGTAGCTGAGTCATTAGTTCCTCTTGTGAGAGCCGGCCCACAATCTGAAGAGAGAAACAAGGGGTTTGATATAATCCATGATTCAATACCAATACAGTTGTGAGTTGCTGAACATATATACAAATGTATATGCCATAAAATAGCATACCTTTGTCAAACAGTTAATGCATGTTACAAGAGTTTTCTCATCTTCAGTAACCAATAAAGGAACAATGACCTGCAATATCAGATATTGACTGTATCAGTTAGCTATAACTCGAGAAATTAACAAACAAAACAACCAAAAATTTTTTAATTCTTCAAGATGTTCAATTAATCTGAGCCATCACAGGCACATGCTAGGAATTTCAGAACTACATACACTCAAACATCTGAATGGGTCATACTGAGAAAGCACAATGCTCAAGCAGTGCTCAGCTTCATTAGAAACCTGAACATGGTGCAGAAAAAATTTGAGACAAGAAAGCAAAGAAACATTGAGAAATAATATTTAAAAAATTTCTTTTGAAAAAAGTTACTTTCGGAACAACATCCTTGGTAACATGAAGCAACTTTTCAATCACAATCTCTATGGAATCTTCCACTGCATTTTTCTGTAAACATGGCAACAGAAAAATAAAAAATCAATTAACTATTAATAGAGCAATAAGCACACCAACAGAAAATTATAAAAAAGAAAAACATGAAACTGATAAACATACCTGGTTTTTGAGCATTTCCATGATCAATGAAAGCGCAAGTTCCCGGACTGAAGACTCAGCATCATCCAGTACCTCAAGTACGGCAGTCAAAATTTGATTAAAATACTGCAAAAGACAGTAACCATCAGCATAAAACCAGATGTGCAGGAAAACATTATATAGTAAGTATAAGTTCAGAGGGAGAAAAAACTTGTTCAATTTGAAATGGCAAACAAAACACATCACAGAACAATGGAAATTAAAGACCACACACAGAGAATATTTGATGTGCTTGGCAGCTCAGTAAGTGGTTAATAATTAGTTAGATTCTAAACAGGAATTTCTTGTGCTAAAGAACTGGAAATAGCAGAAAAAAGCAGCAATAGACAGAAGTTTGATTAACATGAATGAAGCCTCTTCTTTCAAGAGACAAAACTGTGAGATCCTAGTCAAGTAGTAACTGTTAACCATATAACCCTTAGTCCTAGAAATTTAAACCCATATATATATATAGCACAGCCATATACATTCTAGATATCCAAAGCCATAAATAATAGTTGCATAACAACATAATTTAGGTTAACGTATATAAAGTAGGTAGAGTCTATTGAAAATTTTCATGCCCAGGACTGGCTTCATTAGGACTAATAGTGAGTACAAGTTCTCAGAAGAGTTCTTTGATATATATACATAAACAATATCATTCGAAGTAAAAAATATATATTACATATATTACACCAATATTTTACAGAGGTCACAGAAAAGGAAGGAACATTTCAAGATACAGCTGCTCAAACATTATCAATAACTTTTTGATGGAGCTATAAGAAACGTGTGTGTAACAATAGAGGTGGAGAAAAAGTAAAATGCACATACTTTGGACCAAACAGAGTGATCATTAGCTATAGATGCCTCGATTAACTGCTGAAGCGCACGACGCTTACTTGCCGTTGGACTTTCATCATTACCATTGCAAATCTACAAAAAGAAAATGATAGATCTTCACAACTTGCAAAACATCAATTTCTTTCCACAGAATGCAATAATTTTATCAAAATAAACAAATTTTTACAATATTTCAGTCAAAGTTTAATTATTAATGCAGAAATTATTGAAGTAACAGATCTCACCAGGTGGAGAATTTGGGGAATGCTAGGACCTGAATCAGATGAAGAGTTAATCTTTACAGCTGCAGGCTTATGCTGGTTAAGGTCCAAGTCAAGTGAGCCATCATTATCATGTCCATGATTTTCAGCATCCACCAATGTTTCAGAAGTCAGCAGCCCATTAATGTCCAAACGAGGAGTAGTTAAACCCTCCAAATTTAAGTTATTGTCCACATTTTCAAGATGGCCAGCCCGGGATGCCATGTTTTGTGTAGTCGAATTGACCACGTAGGTCAAATCCCTAGTTTTTGAACTATGCACATCAACATCAGAACTGTTATCAAAATTTTGATACATGTTCTCCTGGGTTTCATCAGAAGCTGCATTCCCAATACTTCCTGCAATCAAGTTTGATTCCTGGGTAGAACTCCACTTTCTGCCACCATCACTGTCAATAGAACCAGCAGAATACCTTCCAAAGAAATGACTCTTCTTTGGCAAGCCAATATATCCTTCCTCTGAAGATGTTCCAACAACATCAGAAGGGTCATAAGAAGACTTAGTGCGCTGTCGCTCTTTCTTATTCTGCAAAAAGTTCATTAGATCCACTTCAATTCGAGGAGTATACTGTTTAAGAGCCCTTCTCAAGGAATTCTGTTCTTCAACTGACAAACTAAGAATGAAGTTAAGCACAGCTGTTGGATCAAAGTGGGTGTAAACTGAAATAATGCATGTAATAGCTGCCTCCTTGAGCTTAGTATTTTTGTCATGGGCAAGCGGAGTCAACTTAGCCAGCCACAGTTTTAAAATGCCTGTATTGCTACAACCTTCAGAGTTCATAGCATGCTTGTTAAAGGAACTGATAGTGAACTCAATAACAGCCAATTTGGCCTTTGGTGATCTTTGTTCATCAAGAGAGCGGAGCAATGCAGGCAAGAGAGTATCAACACTATAAGTTTTGCCAACAATTTCTAGAGTGGTTGAGCAAGGTTGCCTGACAAGTTCTTTGGGATCAATTAGTCTTGAAAAAACATGGGGCAAGATCCTTTCCATGTAATTCTCAAAGGGCTTTCGGCAAGAGGGAATAATATCTGCAAGTGTCGAAAGAGCCGCTTGTGCAACTTTATGATGGGGATCATCCAAGTGCTGGAAAAACAACTTCATTACCTTCTCAAAATGCTGGACAACTTCCTGAATACCTTTAGGACCTTGCTGCAGCAAGGACCGGAGATAATTGAAAGCAGCAACCCTAGCATTCCAGTCAGAACTTGGACTAAGTCCTTCACTCAGTGCATCAGCGAGAGATGCTGGACCTTCTACATAATTTGACATTTCACCAGGTGAAAGTTGGCTGTCATCAAAACTCCTCCTCCTCCCAGCAGACATTCTTCCAGTTGCATGCTTCCGTAGGAGTGGCCTCTGGAAATTGGGAATGTGACTATTATGAGAATCCCGGTAGTTTACATCTCTGTAAGGCATATCGATATACTGCCTGTCAATGTGTGAATTTCCAAAACGCCTAGCCTCCCTAATGTCATTGTTCTCTTCAATGGAACCCCTTTCATGGAGTCTTTCAGAAGCCCTCTTAGCTGAGTATGATGAAAATACTGGCAGAGACTCGGTTGCCATACTACTTTGATAAGATAATTTAGCAGCATCTTTAGAAGCTTGAATTTGAGTGATAATGTCAGACAAAACCAAGCCACCATTGCGGTTACTACCTTTACTGATGCTAGTTGTAGTTGATTCTAAACTTAAGGAATTTGTGAGATGACTAGACGCTGGAACAGTAGCCGGGAATGGTGGATCACGAGATGATGGAGGGTCAACTCCTGCGCTAGGGGCAATAAGAGAAAAATTCAGCCGCTCCCAAAATGATTCAAACTTTAACTCACTAATCATTTCCACAGATATACTGCATTATCAAAAATTGATTTTTCTGATTAAAAGAGAATTTTATAGGCAAAGTCAAGTGATACCTAGATCCAAACTAGATGAACGAAGAGTCGAATGGTTCTGTTTGTCAGATAATTCCAGACCTCTAAGCATGCTCTCGATTGCAGTGACCTTCTGTTTGCTTGCATGCAGTACACTCTCCAGACTACGTTCAGTACCTTTACCAAGGGTCTTTGTTTGTGACAGCAGGCCGGACGACAGGGATGTCCCGGAGGACAAGCTTGAAGTTCTATCCATTGCAACAATTGCAGAAGTTCCATATCCAGGCAAGATTGAAGGAGTAGATGCTTGAGAAGTAAATGACAATTGTGTACTTCTATCTCGGAGGGAAGGAGATGCGTGTCGCCTATGCAACCCCCCATCCTCTTCATTAACAATCTGCATAGAAAAGAAAATGTTAAGTTAAAAGGAGAAAAATATCCTAGTAACTGAAGTGACATAGATACATTCAATGAATTATAACAGGATAAAAAGGACATACCCGTTGAATAACAGGATCAAAAGATGAAAATAAGCGGCGGGAACGCTCTGGCCAAGTTTTTGCAAACATTCTGTAGCACATTCTTGCAGTTGCCCGTACCTGCCAAGTTACACCACAGACATAAGATTTTCCAGCAGCAACCAAACAGAAGACTGAACTCAGTATTTGCACAACCCTACATCTCTTAGCATCTCCAAAGTCCCTCACATCAGTATCTCCGAGCTGAAACTTAAATGTTTTGTGAAATATTCACAAATACTCTTATAATTTTCTACAGCCCCACAACACCCTATTCTCCTCATGACTGCTAAATTAAATACTGGAATTAACTAGTTACGTGTAGGCCCCTCCCAATTTAATTTCATCTTTTCAATGTACAAGAAGAACTATAGAACACTGCCAATTCTTGCCTTCCATCATTCTGAGACTAGCATCCCATTATCAGGCACATCCCCGACACTAAATCTACAAATCAAAGAGCTCTTAATGATGCCTCACTACTAACTCAGAAATAAACACTTGCATATATCAAGACCTAGAGATTTAAATTTTGGATCTGAAACATCAAAAAGCACATGCCATCACCACTCTGCTAGGATGAGAAAGCCAGCAGACAGCGAAGCTACATATATCCACAAGCATCGAATATTTGCAGAATTCTCAGTGCATGTACCTCACTCATAGCATCTGCAACGCAACACCTTATCATATCTTCATAAAGATCAGCAGACCTCTGTATTTCTGGAGCATCAGGCCAGTGCTCCAGTATCAACAGAGAATATTCACAGCATCTGCAATACAAAAGGAGATAAACAGAAAACTGAACAAAATGGATAGTAATGCCATAAAGCAATATTCTAGAAAGCAAGTCAAATACACATACCGTGCACGAAGTACTGCACTACGATCATTCTTTGCACAATCAGCTATGCGAGGAAGCACACGGGCAACTTTGCAATTGCGCAACATCTGAAACCAGAAAAGAATGCTATCAGAGAACCACATCTAGAAGGCAATTGCAGTTGTCAAAAATGAGAGGCAAAGAAAAACGCATTACTGTTTTTATGCAGTTATCTGCAGACTCTGCAATTACAAGGACAGTAATCACAACCAACTTGAAAAGGACCTGATTGTCATAAGAGAAATTAACATCACTTTTTGAAAATATTAAACATGAAATAGTCGAGATTTTGTGTCCATATGTGGAAAAAAAGTAGAAGATGTAGAAGAAGAAACTTACAGGAATAAACATCTCAGCACACGCCTCGAAATCTCCCAAGAGTTCCTTTGATAAAAAGCATAAGAGATGGCAAGCCTAGGAGGAAAAAAAAAAAAATTGAATTAGCATTAGCTAGAAGTGGCCTCATGTCTGTAAGGAGCATTAAGCAAATAATCAAGTTCCTCCAAGTCCAGCAAATCCAGTTAGACCAATTTTTCAGGATCAAAACCTTAAATGCCTATCAAAATAATTCCAGATACAAGTACGAAGCACAACAGGAATAACTTCCATCTGGCTTGCTTTTTAAGTGTGCATTCTAAGTTAAAATCAAGCACCATTCCATCAATCATTTTGCACTAAAAATTGGTTTTTTCTTGACTTCATATTACAAGAAGCTCTAGCAAATGAAAAATGTCATTTCATATGTAATGTTCATTCAAAGCTTGCTGATCCATCCAACATCATCAACACATTTTATCATAATTACAGAACCAGAGATTAGCAGACTTATCTCGACAAAAGGACATCATCAACTGAGGGATATTAATATGAATGTGTTTTCCTATTAAACTCATGGACGGACTATAGCAATCATGAACTGATCACCTCAAAAGAAATAACAGAAATGAAAATCTATGAACCATTCACAAACGATAATCTTAATTACCTGCTTGACTATACTTGACCTTCGATCAGATAACTGTGTGCTTAGGGAGTTAACAAGTTGCTTCAAGAGTCCCCGAAAGCAAGGGTAATCAGTAGCACCTGGAATGAGGGGACTTTACTTGAGAAAGAAAATTTAAATGAGCATACAATGCATTTTGAAGGCCAATGCCAAGTTCCTTCGACCATGCAAAGCAAGATAAAGAACAAAGGAAAATGGAAGTGAAAAAAGAACCTAATGTATTGATGCATGTTCAATCAGCCATACTTACAGCTCAAAAAAAGAAGCAATTATTGGAAAAACAAGAGCTTCTTGATAATAAGCAAATAATGATGTAATTGTTACACTAATGATACTAAAAGTACATTCAAGAAAATAGAATATGCACATACATGCAGAGAGGACATGGAGGACAGAGAATAAGAAATGCATACCTCCTAAAACAAGACCTTCAACTTTCTGCATGGCAGCTATGCGGATAGACCAATCCTTGTCTGGAACAAGGGTAGAAGCAATTTTCTCAACCTCCCTAATTAGCTCTTTTTCAGAGTAAACCTTAATTGGCTCTGTGGGTTTCTCTGTGATGTCACTTTCTCCTGCATTAAAGTAAATCCAAATTGCAATTGAGATCAACACAAATATCATTAGTTATTGCAGTTCTCTCATTTCTGCAAGAAATAAGAAAGATCTCTCAAACATAACTTCATGCCACTGAATAAACAAATGCTTTTGCAACCAGCATAAAAAAAATGAGTCAAAAAGCCTAAGTACAGTTTCCTTCATTTAAAAAAGTCGATTACAATTAACTCCACAACAAACAGAAGATTAAAAATATTTATGTCTATAAGAAAGGCACACATGCACACTGAGTCCCAATGAAACATGGATGAAAGAAAGCTAACCTCCAAAAAGAGACACCTCTCTTGTGGAACTCTTAGCCTTTGGACTACTTCTTTTGGGGTTAAGATTAACGGGCTTCATCTCTCCAGTTACAAAATTCCCAGTAGCTCCATCCAAAGGGCGTACTTGTGGTTCAATCTTCTCTAGCCTAGCATTAATATCTTTCATCTGCACTCACATTTTGTGCTAAAAAATCTTAAAAAGATAAAATAAAGTAGTAAACCTTTTTATGTGCAAAGCAATGCCAATTATTAGATTTAAACTGATTTAGAAAGAGATTTTCACACAATAAAATATTCATCTAAAACCACAGCAGAACCAATCTACAACCAGATTAAATTAAAAAACAAAGAACTGCAAAAACCCATGTTGGTCCTGGTAAAATACTCACCATAGACATAGGAATATGATGGCGCTGAAGTTCATCGCGAAACTGAGGCCCTGCCTGTGAATACATCTCCTGAAAGATAAAAGTTGGATTAAACTGACCAGATGTTCATATCCTAAACATATAAGTGCAGTGCTTTATTTAGTTGTGCTAGTGCAGTAATAAACAGGCCACAGGTAGCACTAACCTCAATGCACAATATAGCAGCTTCCCTAACACCATGGTTTGGGTCATTCAACATCTGCAAAATCTGAAAACAAAAGAAACTTCAAGAAATTAATTTTATCTGGCAAAAGAAACCATTCACGCACAAAAGACACTCTGATGCATCAGAATCGTACAGGAGGGAGTATAGCTCGTTGAAGGGGAAGCTCAGTAGAAGCAAAAAGACCAATTGCGGATGTGACAGTCCTAGCAAATTCTTCTCGAACCCGCCAGCTTTTGTGCATCCAGGCATAAGCACCAGCTCTCTCAACAATGATTGTTGGTGAAGAAACCTGAAAATGAACATATTAATTCAACTCCTTTTCCTGGTTCTTTTTCCTATACTCTCAGTGGTATAGGCAATGTATAAAATCTGAGAATCATAGATATTTTAAGCAAAACCATAGTTATGTTCATGTGTAAGTTGTCAACCCTAACAAGCAACAATTCATAAAACACTTCCTAAAATTAAATCTAAATTGATTAAAGCAGAATTGAAGTGAAATGAATTCATTTCAGCAATGACATTGCAAAATCCAAAATGTCAGTTGCAGCAACTTTGGAGCTGAACAAGAAGGCTATACACAAACACCAAAATTACTTTCACCCAAATAAATAAACAAATAACTTAGCACCTACATATTTAGTCACAACATTTCAGAAAGCAGATAGTTGCAATGGCCTATATTATAGAGTTAAAAACATCTCTTTCCAACATTCACAAATAAAAAAACTTGTTCCAGTTTAACATCAAGCACATGGCTGCTTATATAAGTAAGTTAAATAATGACGTTACTTTATTATGCTCTAAAGTAAAACATCTCGTTTAAGTAAAAAAATGAGCAAGCTAATTTCAAACATAGGCAATCTAGTTTTAAACCACAAGGGTCTCTCCCCACATCAATTATCACTTGGCGTGAACCCATTTTTACCCCCAATTAACAAAGAACTCTAATCTGTACAAAAATCTAACAACACCGGCTAATCAATAAACAACAAAATTAAGTACTACCACTTCAAATCACAGATCTTCTTTCACCAACTTGTTATACACAATCAAATTTGATCAAAATAGAGTGATTTCAATTGCTCAAAAATCATTAAAAACCCATAAATTCAGCCTAAAATGCTACCTGAAAGCAAACAATTAGTCAATGAGACATCATTATTAAAAGCTAAGTGGCTCTAATTGCATAAATTACCCTAACAACACCACATACCTCCATCAAAGTTAACAAGAGACGACGAGCAGCGTCACGAACAGGCTGTTTAGCGTCGCCTAAACGTTCAACAACAGCAGGAACAAGCGCATTGAAGTGCAACTTAAAATGTTCACCGGACAAAACAGCAGCAGAAGCTAAAGCCATTAAAGCACCCTGAGATACTTTAAAATTATAATTATCTTTCAAAAGATCCAAACAACAATCAACAAGCGACGTCGTTTCCGTCGCACTCAAACTCTTTCGCGACGCTTCTAGCAGTTGATATAGTCTCTCTACTCCTGCCATTCTCTCCTTGGTGTCCTTCACACGCGCCATTTCTATCGCTTCCTCCATTTTTTAACCCACCAGATCTGATGCCGCTGCGCTCAGATCTGACTCCGATTGGTATTAAAATTATATACACACAGAGAGAGTAAGTGTCGCTGAATCTAAAAAAATTTAATTAAAGTAGAAGTGAAGTGAGAAGGAGATAATTAAAGAGATTTAGCGGCGAAGCGTCGCTAAATGTAAAATTAGAGCATAAAACGGTGGGTTTAAGAGAAAATTTTGGGCGAGGATAGATGTGACGGTGTGTGTGTGCGCGAGAGAGAGAGAGAGAGAGAGGGTAGTGACAGTTTAGTGAAGTCTGTGTGTGGTGCTGTTGAGGAGTAGTTGGGAATTTTGCCATTGAAGTTTGGGTTTATTTACGGAGGTGTGCCACTGACTGGCTGACTGCCTCTTTGTCATTGGTGGATGGATGGAAGAATCGACCCGGGAATTACTTAAAGTGGACCCTCCGATTGAGGATTTGGAGCTTTGTACATTTGTGTGTGGGACCTACCTTGTTAGAAAAATAAAAAAATTGTGTTGGTTTTTTTAACCAAGTATTTTGTAAGAAAATTTAATTTTTCTTGGCTAAAAAAGTTACAATCTATTGATAAATTTTATATTTTTTATTTAATATTATCTTATTATTATTTTATAAAATTTGTTTTATAATTTTAGATTTACAAGGCTTTTTTTTTGTTGTGCCCAAAAATATTTTAAATTTTAACTATACATTTTATTTATAAATTCTCTTAGCATATTAGATATAAATATTTAATTTATTTCTCAATCAAATGGATCTTTTTAATAAAATTTGAATTTAATATAGCGTAAGCTTGTAATTTATTGGTAGAATACACTCTTCATATGATGCTAAATGGATTACAAGTTATGAGTTTTACAATGAAATAATATTTTTTAAAAATTATTCACTTACCAACTATAAATTAATTAGGAGTAAGTAAAAAAAAAAAAACCTATTATGTAATTTAGCCCATTTACACTTTTATTTCTATAGTAAATTTTATGACATTTTCAATATATTGTGAATTATACTATTAGTAAATAAAGTCTCAAAATATTAACACGGTTTATAGGTGTTTTATATGTAATTTAGCCCATTGACATATAAGGGTTAAAGGTTGTGCTGACATGTAAGAATCAAAAATACTAATACGTTAATATCTACATCAGTATTTACATTAGCACATATAAACGATGCTAGTCTTTTTTGACGT
>CATIWO010610620.1:0-10795 GCA_949673435.1 Macaranga tanarius | reverse complement strand
AACCTATTTAATTAAAGGTTAAACTTTTATAACCTATTTATTACCACCTTTTATTACCTATACCCATTTTGTATGGGTGGGTTAGGGTATGGTATATGGGTATAGGTAAATATTACCTCCTGTACTTTCTATCAAATTTTTTTTTTCTTCAATGACAGCTTTGATAATATGGGTTCCTAGTTTTATTATTAGGGTTATCATTTCAATCAGAAATTATAATTGGTGAATCCAAGAAACTACTTTGTACTTTCTTTGAATTTGAACCCTCCATCAATATTTTTAATTTTTTTAATCTAGTTTTATAAAAGAAATTAGAACAAATAAGGAGAAAAAGGAATGAACAACAAAAAGAGTGATGAGCTAAGAGAAGAAGGACGAACTAAGAAGAAGTAGAGTGGTCTGATCACGGTAAAACTTCATATGGGATCAATGTACTTTTATCTTCAACAAAGAGTTCAACCTTCAATGCAGGTCAAAGCATATGGTTGCTTGGCTAGTGGTTTGAAATTTTAGACAAAAGAAAGAATTGAAAAAAAAATTGTTATTATTGTTGTAGTCTTTAAAGTTTATAAATAAAAAAAAGAATTAAAAAAGTTTGAAATTGAATTTGGTTCTATTTTTGCTTTCATTAATAGTTTTTTTGGAGAAGAAATACAGAGGTATGAATTAACTAAAGATCTTAGAAATTTTGAAGTGGCAACAATCATAAGGAACAAAAAAACTAAAAAGCTTGTTGCCATGAAGTACATCGAGCATAATCACAAATTTTTTTTGTTAAAAATATAAGTGGATGATGCTTTTAAACGATCATTATCTTTCTTTTTTTGTTTTTAAAAAATATTAAAAAAAAGAAATAGATTTTGTAGAAGAGGAGTTGCAGTGAGTAAATCTGGCTTCATTGTTAGCTTTAGATTTTCGTTCATTAGAATTTTTGTTTTGGATTGCTAAATCTTGTAGTAATTTTTTGTATTTTTTATTTTGTATTTGTCTTTAGATTAATGAGAATATGGCAAGTGAGATCATAAATAATGAATTGCTCATTCTTCTTCTTCTTAGTTTTGGTTTTTCTTTTTAATGAAACCCTAATTTTCAATTTATTAAAAATGTAAGGATAATTTTGTAAATTCTAATAACATACATAAGTGGATGATGACTTGGTAGTTGATTGTGTAGAAAATGGAATCCACTTGATCCTAGTAAGCATACAGTCATCACTAAATTGGTTAGAAACATTGATTTATTACTCATTTATAAAGTTCGGATATTTTGTGTTAGACATTCAAATATATTAAACTTTTTAGACACCAATTTTACAATTTTTCTTTTTTGAGGTTATATATATAATTGGAAACATGTATAATTTGCTTCCGAAGTTGTAATAATTGTAGTTAAATTTTTTTTTTAATAATTGTACCTCAATTCACTCCAAATCTAAAAGCAGCATCACAATTATGTTTATTGACAATGGCATCACCTGTAAAGGCTAAACTTTGAGTTTTAATTTCTTTAGTAAAATTAGTTATGGGTTTTGATTAATTGATGGTAATGAAAATTTTGGTGTCAAATAAATGGCAGCTATAGTGGCATGGGGGCTTGCAGAGGTGTTGGTGATGGAGGACTAGATTTTTCAGTAAATCTAGTCCTCTTATATGCTTAATTCCTTATATTCTATTATTCTCTAAATGATTTAGAGTTCTTCTTCTTTTTTTTTTTGTGCAAATTGCATTTTACAAGAACTAAAATGATCTTATTCTTCAAAAAATATACTAGGTTGATATAATTGTGATGCTGAATCAAAATCTAAACTTGAATTCAAATTCAAAATTTGTCTTTGTCTTCTCAATGTATTGATCATATTCCCCCTATCTAAATGCTTTTTACCCTCTTTAGTTTTTCAAAATTCAGCCTCAAAAGAAATAGAAAGGAAGAGCTATAAAGTTGAGTTAAAGTTTTAGACTTTGGATTATAAAACAGAGGACCAATAATGGTTCTTGATGTGGGATTTGAGAGAAGTTGAGGTGGAAAAACAAAATTCCTCTATTGAATAGAGATATTCATTCCTCTATAAATCTATTTTATATGAAATTTATAGAAACCCGTTAGCAAAGTGAAGAATTTAAGAATTTAACTTCTTAAAGATTGAAAGCAAAGTATGTAGAGAAAAAAGAAATAATCTTTCAGTGATCAAAAGATGACCCAAGTGACTTAACATGTTTGTAGCTGTATAGGTACTTTGATTAACACTGATGTTAGTTGAGCTCCGGCGGTCGATTTTTTCAGAATAAAGATAGATTTTATAATTGCTTTAAAGGATGAAAAAGAAGATATTTTACTATAAATAAAAAAATTTAAATAAGTAGAGACCCAATGTGGCATCAGTTGTTGACGTGGAAGTTTTCAGTCCATGTCCCGATGCGTAAGTAAAAATAATGCCACTTATATCTATTATGTTACTATTAATGGGATAAGACTAATAATTAATTTTTCAATTACTTATTAAATTCAATTGTTACTGATTGAATTTGCAAGATTTAACTGGAAAAAGCACATACTTTATAAGATTTAAATTATTATTATTATTATTATTTGTAATTTTTCCTTCATAAATCAATTATTAATTATTATAGACAGCAATGTGCCACCCTTTGCTATGTAAAATTATCAACTCTTTAAAAATAGTGGGATCCACACATTATGGTAGTTTCAGTCCAAAAAATTTTGGTAAAATATTATAAATAACTGAAGTCAATAAAAAAATTTCAAATATACCGTGCCTTACTCTTTTTTTTTTCAAAAGTAACCAACATCTTTTTTATAGTACACCATTTTTTTCTTTTTTCATTTTTACTTAGTTTTTGATGCCCCACTTAAAAAATTTGCAAACAGAGTTTGCCATGGGATCATTATCCTTTTTAGGGGTGAGTATGGATCGAGAAAATTTAGAAATTAAAAATTTCTAGTGCCGTACCAAATTTTGGAGGATTTTAAATATAAAATCTCCAGTACTGTTGGTGCAATTTTTAGCAAAATTAATTTTTTGAGTGTGCCAAGGAAGATTGATTTCCCAAATTTATAAATACTGACTTCTTTCAGATAATTACGGATTCTCAAATGCCTTTACCACAATTTGTTTGAGTTCCAAGGATATAAATGTTTGTGTTTGATTGTGAATGATAATTTGTTACAGGAGGTAATGGTAACTTAACCAAAGGAAACGATAAATGAGCTAAAGGTAATGAAAGTATGCTTGAAGTAATTGAAAATAGGCTTGAAGTAATGACAGTATATTTTGAGAAAATCAAAATTATGTTAGAGGTAATAGAAATATGCTTTAAGGAAATTAAAATTATGCTGAAGGTAATGAAAGTATGCTGAAGATAATACTGAAGGTAATAAAAAAAATAACAATAAACTTAAGAAAATTTAAAATTGTATTGAAATAGCAGTAATACAAACTTTTCTGGAATAAAAGCGTAAAAATGCTATAAACTGAAGAAAATGACTATTAGAAAATTGCTAAAATTTGGATTTGAATGTTAATTTGCTGATTGATTGTTGTTGATGATGTTGATTGGATTGGTTGTCTGTTGGATGGTTGTGTTTGTGTTCCTTTTATAGCCCACAAACTTCATGCAGAAGCAGATTTCCCATTGAATATCACCATGAATACCTTCAATAACTTTTGTAACTTGTGCACCTCTTGGATTACCTCTAGCAATTCTACAGCTCTGCTTGATTTTTCTGGTTATCTCCAGAAGCTTCTTACTTCAACTCAAAGCTTTCTTTTCTCAAATAATTTTGAACGGGCTGGACTTTGATTTTGGGCTTCATTTAGGCCTCAATTTTAATTGCAAGCCCAAAATTATATTTGGGTATAAACAATGCCCCCGTATATAATTAGCTTGGGGCCAGAACAATGCTAATTTATATGGAAAACTTTTACCATTTTTTCATTTTTCACTTTTTCCCTCTTTCATCTCTTCCTTTTCCTTTCTCTCTCAAAAAAATGCCTAGGCCCAACATATAATTTGATGAATTTACTAGGCATTTTTATCAAGTCATTCAGCCTCAACTCTATGCATAGGCTCGGCTCGAAAGGCAGCAAAAATGAGCCTAAGAATAAGTTTTGGATAGACAGAACTGGGCCAAAAAATACTATGCAGACTCATCTCTTTTTGCTGCAGATGAATTTCTCTTTAAAAATTCTTCACACCAAATTTTAAATTCTAGAGGTAATAACTTTCCTTGTACAAAATCTTCTAAAAACCCTAAAATTTTTACTACCCCTAGCTTAAATTTTCAAAAAACAACTCCTTTTCCTTTCCTCCCTTCTTTCCTTCCTTCCTTTTTTCTTTCTTCTTCCTCCCATTCTCCTGAAACCATCGATAGCCCCAAAACCGAGACCGACCAGGCTGCTGCCACCGCCAATGCTACCGGAGGAGATCGCGACGCCACTACAGCCACCACTGACGGCCCTCATAACGCTGCTGCCACCGTGTGAAGCTTCCTGCGTGCGACCGAAGCCCCCTTTCCCAACGCCGCCATCGCTACCGAACTGCCGCACGCCGCTAAAGGAGATCGCGATGCCACCGCTGCTTCGCTCGACGTCGCCGGTGCTGTTGTGGAGGCAACGCCATCACTGCTGCCTCTTTCATCATTCCCATCATCTTCAACAGCAAGGAGAAGCTTGGAACCAACCGAACTGAAGCTAACCAGACCAATATCGACCGAACCAAACCTGACCGAACTAGAACCGGTTTTGCATCTGGTTTGGGCTCTTTTCAGCTTGGTTTTGCTAATTTTTCCACTTCTCTAGGGGATTTTGGATCACAAAAACCTGTACTCAAAGTTTACAGTAGAAAGAAACATAAATTTCTTTAAAAACTCATGTATTTTATTTTAATGCAAGCTTTATATTTAAAAACTGTATTGTTGAGCATTGGTTTTGGTTAGATTTTGAATGCATGGCTTCTGTGCAGGTTAATTGTAAGTAATTGCAAAAACTGTATGTTACAAATATAGAGAAGATGCTGTCCAATTTTCACCGTAAATTTCGATGAATTTGTAACTTTTGTTGTATTTATATAAAATTATTCTCACTGCATCCAAGACTAAATTTGTATAATTTTGTACAATTGGACTATAAAATTAATTATTTTAGTAATTGATGCCAAAAATAATTATATTTATTAATTTTGGCTTTAATCAAAGAAATTGACTAAATAAAATCCTTTAATTTAGCCAAAAATAATTTTTAAAGCCAATTTCTTGCTATTTATTTCATGAAATAGCTTTTAAAAATTTTCATTTAATTCTCACCCTTGCTTTGGATATTATTTGCTTTATTACCCTTAGAAAATTATTTTTCATCATTTATTTAGCATTATTTGCTAAATACATATGTCTTAATTTCACAAAACTCTGGAGGTAATAAACATTTTGCAACATCTTAACCAATAGGAGGCCAATTTAGCCCATTACCTCCATATTTCCTCCAACACATTTTGTTTGATCAATCATTTTGCATGTTCTAAATTCTCTGCACTGTACCTAATCTGATTGCATTTCCTTCAAGAATCCCCCTTGGGGAAATTGGCTGAAATGGTTTTTTTATATTATTTTGAGCCTTTACCCCCATATTTCTTCTAGTAAATTCTATCTATTTAAGCTGTTTATGCCTTTGTGAATATAAATGCAATTACTTCGCCCTTTGAGGAAATGAATTGCCTATATTTCTCTTCATCAAATTCTTAATCAAACATCAGCTTTTGGCTTATTACATGCTCAATCTCACCTTTGATCTATTTAATCTGCCTTTATTAGTTTTTGTAATGGTAATTTTCTCACCATTTCCTTTGACTTTTCAGGCAAAATGACCAAAGAAGCTGCTAGTTCTTCTAAACCTTCTCTTGACTCACATTCCACTCATTAGGTAATGATTATTCTTGTCATCTATATTGAATCCTTATCTTTTTTTCAAGGTTCCTGATGATTGATTTTCAATGTAAACAGCCACGACCTACTTCTCCTTCATTGTCTCAATTTACTAATAAAAAACTTGATAAATGGGAGGTGCTTTCCTAAACTTGCATCACTTATTTCTTACTCACAATAACTTCTTTAACCATCTCCTTTTTCCTTTTAGGAAGTAAAACTCACCTCAATAAAGGATTTCTCCCTCGATAGTTGTCCTTCTTACCTTCAAATCTGGTACATTACTCTCTTTGTTCATTGAAACTATTTTTCATCAATTTTTGAAATCAATCTAATCATATGCCTCTTGCAGCTCATTTTATTACAGGCATCCTGAGGGGACTCCTTTAACACTCACTCCTAGAGCTTTCTTTACAGTCCCTAAGGTGGGTCCTTCTCTTCTTTACCTAGGTTCTTCTTCAGATGTCGTATACAGCCAAGGTAGCCTTGAAGATCCTTCCACCTTTATCAGGTTGTGGATCAGACCCATGGAGTCTTGGAACCAGTGGGTTGATAGGCTGGCTCTTTCATTTGAGAACCTCTGGTTCAGGCTTGGAATACTACAGCTGATTCACATATCTAAAGAAAAGAATGAATACCAAGCCTCTCTTATTAGTGCAACTTTGCATTTTTGGTCTTCTTTATCCAACTGCTTCATTTTTCCTAGCGGGCATATGACTATTACCCTCTTGGATGTATTTATACTCACAAGTCTTCATATTCTTGGGGATGACATGGTCTATTTGATTGAAGATTCTTCTATTATACCTAGGTATTATGACAGCTATAGCAGTTTGATAAACAAAGCCAGGTATAGTGAACCCACTTTTGATGAACATGTTGACTTTCTTTGGGTTCTTATGTGCAAATTCATTTTCTGCCCTCCTTCTACAAAGCCTACTTTGGAGTACCTCCCCTTGACTTATTCTCTGGCTGAAGGCCAATATTATGCCTTAGGTTCTATCCTTCTGGGAAACTTCTATTTCAACCTAGGCATATGTCTTAGAGAGCCTTTTGGATGCATAAATAGTAGTGTATGGCTCTTACAGATCTGGTTGTTTGCTTACTTCCCTATCTTTCAAAGCAACTCTACTGCTCCTTATTTTCTCATTCTCTTGACCCTGGTTGCACCTTGATTACTCGAACTTGCTATAGGTAACACTGGGAAATATACGGGCACCTTTTCATTTTGAAACCTAAAGAGAGACCTTCTTATCTCTATAGGGATTCCGATTTTCTTAGCGGATCCAGATGTCTTCATCTTTTTCCAAATTCTCTCATTGGAGTCATAGAAAGCCAAATTTTCTGTCAAGCCACCACTCCTAGGCTGTTTCCAATTGGGGGGAAGTTTGCCCTTAGCTCCATAGGTGGTACTCCCTTATCCTTTGAGAAGTATATGCCCTTTCTGGTCAGCTATCAGTTTGGATTTGAGCCTTATATCCCTCCTTATTCAGATCCTTTTATCTTTTCCTCTTTCATAGATGACCCAAAATTGTGTACCAAAGCTAACATAAAGAGGATGAGGGATAGCTTGCAATATATACACTTTTATATTTTTCCCACAGACTCTGAGCACACCACTGCTTATAATAAGTGGTGGCAGTTGTGTATTAAGGAACTTATTCCTCGTCCAGGTAAAAGTATTTATACATCTTTAGTTTGTTACCTTTATAACTTCCTTCAAATATTCACAAACTAAAACTAATTTAACACGTACTTTGACTACTCCATCCTCTACAGTGCCTACCCATAAAAGGTAAAGTACCACCCAACCTGTAACCAAGCCTGTAAAGAAAAAGAAATAAGTCACACGCCTCCTCCTCCTCCCAGATGCAAGTGTCAGAGGCTGACCACTATGCTCAGCAAATCAAAATGAAAAAGCAAAGAGAAGGCAGTGGTGGAGATAGCAGATGATGATGAGAGTTCCAGTTCCATCTTTGAGGAAGAGATATCAGGTTCAAACCTTTTAAGCTTTCTTTTTTATGTTAGTTTTATCTTTGATAACTAACATTCTACTTGTTTATCAGCAGCTGAGGATAGCAAGGAGAACTCCTCTCTTTTACCTTCTCCAAATGCATCCTCTCCAGTTCCAGCTGAGTTAGATCCTCCACTTCCCTTAAAAATGAGCACATTACCTCCAGTCCCAGTCGTATTACCCCTAGAGTTAGAGTCATTACCTTTAAGGTCTGATCCTTCTCCTACTGCTCATCTTCAGTTATGTACTTATCTTTCTCAATTTTCTTGGCTTGTGCATTTACATACCCTTACACTTGCTTATTATTTATTTCAGAAGGTTGATTCTTGGTCCTCTATTGATGATGTTGATATTGCTATGGACTTTAATTTCTTGGAGACTTCCTCCAAAGCTCCTTTCAGTTCTTCTTCTTCTGATGAGTCTTCCATCAGCAAAGCCAAGGATGCATTGAAGACTTTACTTTATTTGGAGATGGGCACTCTCCAAAGGACTCAGAGATCCACATTTCTATCATCTCTTGCTACTTTGGAGCATTATTTTATTTCAGCTGTTATTACTTCTGTGAAGAATGAGATCATAGAGAGCTTTTCTCACTTGGATAAATTTAGTGCAGCTCACCTCACAGCTTCCAACTGTCTCTGGCTTTTCTTCTAGGAGAAGTATTCATTTTCAGTTAGGCAGCTTAAGTTGAAGGAAATCAAAGAAAAAGAAGTAGCACGCAAAGCAGCCTTTCTTCAGGTGAATCAGGAGATTGAGGAACAAGAGGCTAGGTTAGCCATTTTACGGTCATAAAAAGATGATCTTCTTCAGTAAAATAGAGAGTTAGCTGCTAGTTACAGGGATGTTCTCCAGGAAGCTTAATCCATCAAAACTTCCTTAGAAGGCAAGAAGGACGCAGCCAAGGAATGACTTAACAAAGAGGAAGAGGCAGTGATTGCTAAGCAGAAATGCCTAGCTATTTGGGAGGATCATCGAGGCTTTGACTTTGATTCTCTATAACCCATTTGTTTTTGTCTATGGATATGACATTTTTGTTATGTCTTGTGATTTGCTTCAGTACTGTACTTTAATGCTTTTCTTTTTGGACATGTACTAGTGATTACAATCCTTTGATGGATGATAACTATAGCATGATTATCACAAGATATATTTGCTTCTTTCAGCTCTGTTTCCTGTATGTTGTCACTGTCTACAGCATATAATGCACTACAACCATTCATTTGCACCTCTAAATATCCAATTTTTAGCAGAAATGCTGCCGAAATTTTGAAAAATTAAAGAAAACACACCAAAGTAATATTTAAACTTCAATCAAAAGTTCACACTTTATTTATTTACAAGTGGTATATAAATGCCAACTTATAAAGCAAAAGAAATAAAAGCAAAAAATAAAAAATGCCACTAAAGAACATAGTGGCATAAGATTGGCCCTTGGTCAAAATATAATCATTTCAGCTTTTCCTTATTTCCCCCAAGATGGGAAAATATTTCTTCAAGTATTTTTCATTAATAAAACTCTTATGTGGTATTCCATCCAAGCTTTCAAACCAGTAAGTGTTTCCTTCTAGAACTTGATGTACTCTAAATGGCCCTTCTCAATTTGGAGACCATTTTCCCAATTCCCTGTCTTTCATTCTAGGTGGCAGAATGACTTTCCATACTAATTCTCCAACTTGAAATTTCTTCTTTCTAATTCTTTTATTGTAAAATTTGGAAATCCTTATTTTCTGTGCTAGTATACTGGTCAAAGCTTTAAGCCTTTCCTCATCCATATTTTAAGTTCCATTAACATGGCTTCTGAGAATTGCTCAGGAGTCAGGCTGTTTTGTCTAGCAACTCTCAAAGATGGTACAGACACCTCTACAAGAAGAATAGCATCATGTCCGTATGTAAGAGCAAAAGGACTGGTGCCAGTAGCCATAAAGTCTTAAATAGGATTCTTAGCCAATCCCTTGGATTATCCTCCAGCATTTTTTCCAATATTCTAATAAGGATTTTGTTTGAAGCTTCTGCCTAACCATTAGCATGAGCATAGTGAGGAGTAAAATTCAAAAGCTTGATGTTATAATCCTCCGCAAATTCCCTTATTTCCTCTCCTATGAACATAGTACCCTGATCAGTAGTAATGGTCTGAGGAATACCAAATCTATGGATGATATATTCCTTGATGAAGGAAATTACATCTTTCTGTTCAACCTTCTTCATAGGTATAGCCTCCACCCATTTAGTGAAGTAGTCGGTGGCAACAATGATGAAACTATAGCCTTTCGATAAAGCTGGATAGATTTTACCAATTAAGTCAATTGCCCATCCTCTGAATGGCCATGGTCTAACCACTGGATATAGGTCATCTGCAGGCACCTTCTGTATATTCCTATATTTTTGACACTGCTGGCAGCCCTTAGCATACTGGATGCTATCTTCAAGCATAGTTGGCCAGTAGTAGTCATATCTTCGTATTAACCATCTCATCATCCTTCGTGCTTGATGGGCCCCAAAAATACCTTCATGCACTTGTTTCAAAACTTCCATTGCTTCTGGGAAGGCCACACATATAAGTAATAATCCATCAAGAGTTCTTCTGAATAAATAACCCTCCAGCAAGACATAGTTTAAAGCTTGAGCCCTAACTTTGAAAGCCACTTTCTTGATGGGATTTTTAAGGTAATTTTTGATGTTTGTGCGCCAATCCCATGCCAGGAATATGTCAATATTGAGGGTCTCCACCTGAATTCCTCTTTCTAGAATAGAAGGATGGTTTCTTTTCTGCACAAAAACAAACTTATGAGTTAAGTCCTCAGACAACCTCAAGCTAGAGGCAACCTGAGATAATTCATCAGCTTCCCA
>CATIWO010610519.1:0-19757 GCA_949673435.1 Macaranga tanarius | reverse complement strand
TGAGATATAATTGCTTAAATTACATACGGTTAATTTTAGTTCTATTCGTTGAACTTATAAATATTTTTTGATATGATAAATTATTGTTGAATTTTTATAATTGATATTTTTAATCACATAATTTAATTTTTTATATTATTTTGTTAAATAATGATAGAAAATTAAATAAAATAAAATTATATGCATATGATATTCAAACTCTTTAGAAAAATAAAAAATTAAACATATGATATTTTAAAAAAATTTGTTCATAAAAATAAAAGATTTGTTATTTTTTAAAATTAATGCAAATTATACAATGATTTAGACAATATTAAATCTTTTTAATGCAAAAAAAAAAAAAAATATTACAGGTAGTTTAAAATCTTACACGTCAAACAAGTAATTTTGATGAAAAAAAGAGTAGTTTAGCAACTATAATTAATAAAAAATTAGACATTTTTTATACAAAAGAATAGAAATTTACAAGAAAGGATAATTATGTAATTTGTAATTTCAAAAAATAAAAAAAATGTGAAAATAAATAGGTAGAGTTCAAAAATCTTCACCCTTAGCAAAATTCTTTTTTTTTTTTTTGAAAAGAAAACTTCATTAAAACATAAAAGAAACATCATACATCATCAATCAGCAAAGCACCAATACAATCAGGTGGCTCATACCAAATAGTAGGAGAAGTATAAGAATAAGAAGCTCTAGCAAGGACATGAGCGATCTTATTTACTTGTCTCCCACCATAACAAACATGAAAGTTTTGTTCTTGGTCTAATATATAAATACACTGTTAAATAATAGACCCAAACTCTTAGACAGTCCTTCGTAAATCAGAATTGACAGCATCTACCACAGATTTTGCATCGAGCTCGAACACCACTTACTAATAACCCAACCCTTTAACCCATGATAAAGCTTCATTTAGACCAATAGCTTCCCCTTCCCTAACCTCATTCAAGCTATTTAAGATAGTAGTTGCACATGCTACAAACTAACCTTCATCATCTCGTAAATTCCTACCCACACCTGTTCTTTGATATGATGGAAGAAAAGCAGCATCAACATTACACTTTAGAAAAAAGCTTGCAGTTTTCGCCACTTCATAGGCCTGCTCTCACCCGATTCCCATCAACATCTCCGTTAGTCAAGAGTTTTGCTTGAATCCAATCATATAAAAATTCCATGGCAGATAAAATAGTTTGCCTCGGCATTGCGCAACTGAAATTCCACAACTTCTCATTTCTCTACCTCTAAATATTCCACAAAACTATACAGAATTTTACCAAGTCACTGTGATTAAAAGAAACCATAATTCGAAAAAAAACATTCCCCAAACCCTTCTGAAACATTTGAGCATAATTCAACAGCATTCAAAAGATGAGCCTCATTCCAGCAATTTTGAGCAAACGAACATTTAATGAACAAATGCCAAGCATTTTCCATATCTCTATTACACATCACATAAAATAACGGAACAGGAATACCTCTACTTTGAAGCTTTGATCTCGTAGGCAAACAATCTCTACAAGCTCACTATAAGCAATTTCTAACTTTTGGAGGAATCTGCAACTGCCAAAGTTTATGCCAATTTCTAGCCACTCTATAATCTTCATTTAGCCGCATTAAATCCACAGCCAACCTATATCCAGATTTCACTGTGTAACATCCATTCTTACTGAAATGCCAGATATGAACATCTTCAAGACATCCTGAGTACAGAGGTACCTTTTGTATCGTATTTACATCTCTAACACCAAAAAGATCATGAATTAGCTCACAATCCCATTCCTTAACTCCTGGAATCAGAAGGTCATCTACTATTATATTCTTTAAACCTGGAATTGGCTGAGTTTCAATTCTGTGATTTTGAAGATC
The DNA here is from genome assembly GCA_949673435.1 of Macaranga tanarius. Classification (NCBI taxonomy): domain Eukaryota; kingdom Viridiplantae; phylum Streptophyta; class Magnoliopsida; order Malpighiales; family Euphorbiaceae; genus Macaranga; species Macaranga tanarius. The sequence goes on along the minus strand of CATIWO010610519.1, from coordinate 17,891 downwards.
TCGAAGCCAAGGCTTATTCCAAACAGCAATCTTTCTGCCATCCCCTATTTTCCAGTGTTATCCTTTCTCAAGCACAGCTCAAGAACTCCATATACTACGCCAAGTGAAACTTGGATTGTGCCTCAACTGGGCAGACAAAAAATCCCTTCTTGGATAATATCTAGCTTTGAAAATCTTACTCACAGCAATATTAGGATTGGAAATAAGATTCCAACCTTGTTTCCCTAACATTGCTAAATTAAAGCAAAATTCTTTAAAATATAAATATTTTTTTATAGTATTTTTTTTATTTGGACCTAATACAAATCAATATAATGATATTTTTTTCTAAAATTATATCAATGTTTTAAAATATAAATATCAATTATAAAGACAATATATCAAATGGCATATTAGTCCTTATATTTAGCATTAATTGATTTGTGCTAAATTGATATTGCACAATTTGTGCCAATCATAATGAACCACATTAATATGAATGTTAACTTGAACCCTAATCCAAAGTCGGTATTGGATTTAACATCAAGCCAATGCGTTGCTTGTATGTAACTAAATTTGCTAAATAGGTTACTCTTCTCACACTGTTAACCGTTTACAAAGCGAAAAAGACCTGTAGTTGGAGTTGATATTGGTGCAAATTATTGAACAAAATTTGTAGTTGTGTAGCCTACTAACAAACGAGATGGAGTTTGTTGCCTTCAATCATAGCCAATTCTGAAAGGTATTTTCCTCTTTTATTATTTATAGAGTTGTTGTTCATCAGACAATTAATGTTAGAAATTATGCAACGTTTGAAGTCACAGTTTGCAAGTATTGTTGAACTAAACATATTCCAAACCTCTAGGTGAGTCTAACATTTTATAGTCACTAATACCAAAATCATTAAGTTATCAGTCTAATAAGTAAAAAGCATCATTAACCATTAATTTATAGCTTGATGATGCGCATATAATCAGATTCTGAAACCAGTTTCTTTTACCTTCACGTTATAATTTTTGTTTCCCTAGAAAATAATCTGTTGCAGACACTAGAGATCGATCCGATTGAGCCTGCTGTAAATTTTGAGTGCCTTTTTATTATGAAGCAAATACTGACTTTTAAATAGATCACTTGTTCGTTCCTCTTTTTCAGTTCAAGCAGTATTTTTCCTGGATTACCTTTTTGGTTGTGCTCTTGGAAACCCCACATAACTAAGATAAGCTAATGGGAGCCAAGAAAGAATAGAATGTTGCTGATATAGCTCAGCCTGAGGCCAAGCAGATTCTAGCAAACATACCCACTAGGTTGTGCCTTCTTCCACAATCAGTAATCCATCACATTTTCTCGTTCCTTGGGGCTAATGACGTAGCTCGGCTGTATTTCGTCTCCAAATTCTTACAGAAATTATGCACATCCAGCCCTTACTTAGATTTCCAATTGAAGTTTGATAAAGAAAATTGCAGCGACAAGTGTAGGCAGTACAAGACTTTTATTGACAACTTCTTAAGTCAAAAAGATGAGCATGTTTATCGATTTCGTCTTCATTGGACTTGTCATCGCAAAGACACTAGCAAAACACCTCTCTTCAGCAGGTTGATACAAAAGGCTACATGTTGTAGCGTTCCAGAGATTGACATTAGTTTTGACCCTGCAACAGTGAAATGCAACCCTTTGCCTGCCTGTATCTTGAACAATCCATCCATAAGAGTTTTGAACCTGGATTTGCAGGGAGGCACGCTCAATGAGCAGCCTCAACGTTTTCCTTTCACTTGAGGTTTTGTCACTGAATTCAGTAAAAGTTTCTGGTGGAGCACTAGGGAACTGGATTTCAGCATATTGTGATTCCATTTCAACTTTGAAACTCATAAATGTCTATGGGATTAATAGAACGTTGATGGCCAGCTCTTCTCTGAAGGAATTGACAATAACTGATTGCGTACCACAAGGGGATGCTGCAGATTACCATTTTGATATCCATTGCTCATCTCTTGAAACTATCACATTGAAAAGAAATAATTTTACAGTACAGCGAAACGTAAACGGCTTCCATCAACCATTTCAAAGACCTTGCGTGATTATGATTCATTCTTCATCTCTTTAAGAGTTTAGGGGTTTTTGAATGCGACTTTTATCACCGTCAGTCCATCTCTCATGGATTTGCATGTTATTAAGTGCAACATTAATGGCTACTTTACTATTAGAGTCGCGACTGAACAACTTCGAACTCTATTTCTGGATCTGAACTTGAACAGAAGCTTACCGGTTAGCAAGTTCACAATTGACTCTGGTGACTTCAGATCACCATAACTTCATAATTAAAGGCTTCATTCAGCTTCTTGAAAGAATAAGCCATGTCCAAAACATAGAATTTGATTTTGACATTATCCAGGTAAAAAGTTATTTCCTTCTGCACCTTTTGTTTGAAAGCAGGTAGACTACAACTACACCTCTCCCCAACTATACTTTTGATACAGTCTAATGGAGTACTTACCTTATCATAACTGCAGGCTTTTATTTTGGAAGATACTGCTATTATAAACCCTCGCTACTTGACAGTAGTCGTTGAGCAATTGAAAGACTTGCACATTGCAGTAATAGCCTTATTTCTTTCTAGAATGGATTTGGAAAATCTAAAGACATTAACAGTCAGATGCAAGCAGCGTCAAATTAATTTTACTGAATTTGAGGTTAGTACATAGCTGTGTACTATTAACATTTATCTCTTTCTTCTAGTATACATCAATTTCAAAAGAATATCTTATGTGCTTGGTGCAGTTTGTCGAATCACTGAAACAGAAGGTACATAATTTAAGAACAGCAACTAACCTGCAAATTACTTGGTTGGAGCCTCCTATCACGCCTCCAGAGTGATAGATACATGTTCTCCTTTCAAACACCTGCACATCCATCTCATATAAGATGCAACACTCAAAGGGGAATACTCTGTTCGCGAAGACTTAAACCGTTTCTGGTCACTCGCTGCTCAATATCATACTTGCATAACTCTGATTTCTATCTTTCATGTTTTCGTTTAGTTTTATTCTCTCTGAATTGATTTAAATATTGTTCTCGAAACAATTAGTACTTAAAATACTTTTCAAACCTTATGGCTTGTCATGTCTCTTTATCAGGCTTTCTTAGGGATAAAAATATCATTCTGTTTAGTTCTTATAAAGGAATTTTAGCTGTGTTACACCAGCTGGCACTGATCAAATGCATGGATGGGTCTCAAAATTTTGGTTGCAGTTACAGAGTCACTTAGGAACATAAAATTGGTAGTTTAGGAGCAAAAAATTTCAATACAATTCGGTGCATTTCCTACACATGTACAAACATATATAATACAGCAAATAAAGAATATTCATACAACAGCATTTTATTAGATGGAGGCAATATATACATGCATATCATACACGATAATCATCAAGACATTTTTCTTCAAAATTCAACAAGCTAAGATTAAGTAATGAAATGATTGGACAACTTGCACTAAGAGAAGCTAAAACATTGAATGCAAAAACAATATAGAAGTTGTAATTTGTGTGTTAAGGGTCGTCACCTTCCTTCGCAGTTGTAATTACTGTATTAGGAGTAATCACCTTCAAACTTCGTGGTTGTGATTTCTGCGTTAAGGGCAATCAGCTTCAAACACCAATGACTTAGTTACTGAAATTGCCAGTAACAGAAACCTGTAAGCAACTCTCCTAAAAAATAATTCACCATCAACCATTACGTAACAATCCACAAAAGGCTAAGCAAATATATAATCTTTGAGGCCACATGCTGAAACAAGCAACCCATATCCAATAATGTAAAAATTAAACTGAAAACAACTTCATTAAAAAAACAAAAAAAAAAACCTCTGAATACATTAAAAGGGAAAATCCTCTGAATACATGAAAAGAAGCAGCAAAATCACATTAACAATCAATCCCAAAAACAACAGAAACTGTAAAATGTAAAATACTACAAAATTTAGTGTTGTTGTTCTAATTAAGCTCTCTTTTTCCTGGGCAGTGCAGGTCTCTTTCCTATAATAACCGAAGCAGAAGCAGCAGAACTCCTGGACATCAGGCCACGCAGAATGGCTAATATTCCTAAGCCTATAAAAGGGCAATAAAACATCATCAACTTTTCTGATGCTTTCCCTGAACCCATCAGCTCCGCCATTATAGCACCCTGATAACAACAAAATCAAATAAATTAGATTTAACAATATTACACTTTAGAGACAGAGAGAGAGACAGAGAGAGAGAGATTTTCTTGTTTTTTTTTTTTTACCATGGAAGTGAAAACAGAAGCGCCATAGATCAAGCAAGTGGTGCTAAGCCATGGCTTGGAAGCTAAAATACCATACAAATTAAGAAGAGCGAGAGGCCACTGAAGTAGAAGTTCGATCCAAATCATTCCCACAAAGAAATGAGGCTTCTCCAAGATCAAATAGTCACCGTATTCATGGGCGTACCATTTCTTGAGATTTATCAAGAATTCTGGATACAAGTTGGGCGGGAGACATGTCTGAGCGTCTAGTAGCGGTGCCGTCACCGCGATTACGAGAAAGAATAAGAAGAGGATGGCGTCAATTAGCTTCGTAATTGCACCCATTTTTTGTCTAGTGCAGAAGAATGAGAAGATCGTAGATGTGGTGGTGGTATAGCAGAAGATCGTAAATCTCAGTTCAAAATGACACACCGAAGATATCGTAGATCTGGAAAATACTCTTGGATAAATTTCATTTTGGTAAAACGTTGTCGTTTTGATTTTAATAAAAAGTTTAAGGTTCGATTTGTTTTAAATAAATGGAACTTTGATTTTTATTTTTTCTTCATATTAATTTATTATTTTCATTGTTTTTTTGTTTTTTTGATCAAGTATTATTTTCATTCTTTCAATGTTTATTATTTTGATTAATTTTTTTAATAAAAAAGGGAGGTCATTTTTTTTCATTATTTTTTACAACCAATCATATGAATTAAAAAAATTTTTACATTGAAATTTTATAAGTTAAAATGTTTATACATATTATTTTAAGCTAATACATTGACTTAAAAGTTCTATTTTATATTGCACTTTATTTTTTATTTTTGAAGCACACTTTATTTTTATTTTAATTATTCTTTTCAATATATATATACACACAAGCTTGTGTTCCTAAAAAATAGAGACATGACCACTTCATTCTTTTTTTTTTTTAAGCATCTAATTGAAATGGTTAATTCCCAACACCACCAAAAAAAAAAAATCAAGGGCACAGAGAATTAATTTTTAATCTCCACATATGGATGTGTATACCCTTTACTATTTGGACTACTCACGGGGATATGAATATTTCATTCTTTATCTTAGTTGAATTGATGACTTAATTATTAGAATATGTTCCATGCACGATTTTCTTAGGAAAAGACATGTTATCTAATAAACTTGCACACTTTTATTTTATGTAGATCATGATATAAGGAATATATTCTTTGACGTCTAATATTTTGAAAATTAATTCACTATTAATTATTTTTTTAACAACTATAAAATTGGATTTTCATTAAACTTGATCAAAGGTTACAAGTAGAAACTGATCTATTAGAAAATAGAATACAAATAAATTAAAAAATTTACAAGTATTGGTATAATAGAAATAAATAAATCACATTTTGTTGATAATGAATTATGAGGCTCTTCATTTAGTGAAATCCACCAGACAGATGTAGATCGCACAAAGAGATAGGAAGATCGTGTCAAAGTGAGAACATTATCAACTCACTGTAACTAGTAAAGCAGGTAGAAGAAAGTTTAGATCTATCAACATCCATAAAATAGATTAAGAAGCAAGCACTACTGATATATCAAACCACCAAAAAAACAAAAATAAAAAATTAGCTTATTGGTGTAAAAAACTTACAATCATTTTAATATTTTATATATTTACATCAAACTTTAAAACTTGGCATAATTAGCCCAATTTGAGATATTATTTACAATTTTACACAATTATGATTTCGTTATAAATTAAAAAATAAAATATATATGTGATATATGAAATGAATTAGTTAACATCTATTATTATAGTTCTACATTCATATGAAGGTTTGAAACTAGGTAAAGAGGGAGATGAATATAGTTTTTACAAATAAAATAATTTTTTTCATTATTTTTATTTTATATTTATCACACCCACTCCGCTAGCTATGGAGCTGGCGTGACTAGCTGGCTATGCTAATGCTGGGAATAAAATAATAAACAAACTTATATATATATATATCACTTAAATACATTGGTGTCGCCACACCATACATCAACATTTTAATATAACCTTGATTGTATTGGTTATTATATAATTGACTTCAAAAATAAAATATCATCACAGGCTCTAATAACCCTCTCTCAACTTCTAGAGATCTCCAACTCGGCCACCTCATAGATCATCGTGGTCCACTGTAGTGCCATCTCTCAACTTCTAACTAAACATGTACTATTCACTTATACTAAAAATTTTAAAATATAAAGAGTGTGAGTAATTTCGTAAGGAAATTACCCAGTGAGTGAACAGAAATAACTATGAAACTCAACCATTAAGGATCTCTTAATCCACGATCCTATAATTAAATCAATAATAATAAATAAACTTAAAATAAATTATTAAAAATTCAAGTGATTTCTAGATCCAAAATGAGTACATTAAGACACTCTCTCGAAAGCACCCATCAAGATTTTCTTTTCATTACGTAATATAATAGAGACTCAATCATTAAATAAAATAAATAACTCACTACAACAGATTCTCATAGTATCATAACCAAGCTTATTACAAGAGTATTATCAAAGTAAACTATACACATATTACCGTGATATCAAACATAGTGTGATCAAACACTATAATGAACACCAAGTGAATAAGTTAGTATACATATGACAGCTTAAGTGTGATCAGCACTTAAACCAATAATAGCTCGAATACCAAATCCAAATTAATATATATATATCTGGCCCCCAAGCAACAACTACATATATACCTCGGATATATTTTACATCTACAAGGTAGAATATGCACCCGGCCCCTAGCAATGACTATGCATACTACCAACTTACGTCTATAAAATAACATATGTATCCGGCCCCCGGTAATGGCTATACATACTTACCAACTTAAATCTATAAGGTAATATGTGTACCCGGCCCATGACATTGGCTATATACATTTACTAACTCACATCTATATGGTAATATGTGCATCCATCCCCTGGCATCGGCTATACACATTTACCAATTACATCTATAAAGTAGCATGTACATCCGGCCCCTGGCATCGGCTATACATACTATCTTAACCAGAAATCTATAAGGTAAAATATGCACTCGGCCCCAGGTAACGATTATACACACTTACCAATTCTGTTATATCCCAGACATGGTATTACTAACTCTTAGTGCCATAAACACTTAGTAGTATATCATTATCTAAGAGCTCTCGTGTATTCGTGTATCATTTTTACTTTCTCATGCCTTTCTTTTCACATCCATTTCGAATAACGTTATTCAATTATAACTTTTTGGTAAAACCTCAATGTCTTCCTTATTTGAACATTATTATCATAATTTCCAATATTATTTTCGTGTTGGATTTCATTGGGGAACTTTATATCTTTAGTCTCTATATCGGTGACTTGAATACTTTCTGTATTCCGTATTCACTTTAAAATTTAGATGTTGTAGCATTCTCACTTAAACCTCTCTATTTCTTAAGTTATGAAATAATTTTAAAACAAAGAAAAAAGTTTGAGTGTGTGTGTGTGTGTGTCTATATATGTATATATATATATATATATTCACTTAACATTTAAAATGTCACAATTTCAATCTTATAGAATTTGGTCCCATTCACGCAGGTAACATACCAATTACTTTGGTTTTGTGTCTCATTTCCTTATTTCAATACTTTCTCGGTTTAGTTTATTTTGTTAATATAAATTTAGTCTCTATGTCTGAAACTTGAGAATTTATTCACGTTACTCGATATATCTATGATTCGATTCCACTTCATATTGATAATCAAGTTTAAGGATTAAGCTTTCCAACTACCCCTTTTTTTTAGAAGTAAGGATCCACATTAACTCTAAGTTCACTTATTAATCCCAATTACATAGTTACATCTATCTGTAACTTAATCATACGTATCTTTGATAAAATAGGTTCCATTTAACCTATTTTGAGTCAATCTAAGTGACATTAGTGCTTATATGCATGTTGACATGCTTCTGGTTGAAGTTGAAGTTAGGTTGTAAAATTTTACATTTAAGCTCATTTTTTGCCAGTACTTGTAACAGAGGCGCCTCCTGAGTGTCACTAAGGTTCCTCCTCAGTGCAGTGAGGCACCGCCAGGTCAATCAGGCATCTCCTGTTCAACCAGTAGAGGCCTTTTGCTCCCGAAAATGATAGAAAACTCGATCCAGAGTCTAAATGTTTCTACCAATTGTGCCATAAATTATCACAACACAAGTTTCATTCACTTAAACACACTAACAGCATAAAATTTGTAGTATAGATGCATTATTTTCTACAATCAAAACTAAAATTTTAACTCTATAGTTCGATAAATTCAAATTGAAAACTTAAATAAAAACACAAGAAGAAAGCCACTCACAAGATTAGAAGCTTAATTCTAATAATTTCTGAATTTCTTGAAACCCTAGCTACAGTACACCACTTCTTCTTCTTCTCTTCTTTCTTCCTTCTTTTTTTTCTTTTTCCTTCCCTTTTTCTTTTTGGCTTCTACGTTCTTTAACGCAGAAGCTTATATTTTTTTTCAATCCTCTATTATTTACCCATTTCCTCTTAAATCCTCATATAACATTTTCTTTTCAATTTAGTCCTTAATTTCTTTCAAATTCATCCAAATCTCATATATTCAATTTCATTCTAATTATTTCTTTTTAAATCCAACATTCCCAATGTTTACGCACAATTTAAAATACAATACCCACAAGTATAGGGGATCAAAATAGTAGTATATGGTGCGTACAAGTGTCGAATCCTACAAGGATTAAATGAGTTATCCACTAATTAAAATTATTTAAATTTTGTTTAAGGCTCAAATGAATTTAATTAAAGTTCAAATTAATTAAAATAAAATCTAAATGCTAATCTACTAACTTTAACTTATTTTAAATGATGGATTATAATAAATTCTAAACAATAATAATTAGAGCAATTATAGAAATTATTAGGATTTACCTACCAATTCATTTCCCATATAAATTTAATTATTCTTCAATGAAATGTATTTCCTTGGGTCTAATATTGTATCAATTTACTCTTTCGATTATAAATTAGTTAAACATGCATTCAATAATTTAAACACTATGGCTTAACTTTCATCCTCAATCATAATGATTTAAATTAATCATACATATTATAAAGCAAAGTCTATCCCAAAGTATGGATATAAATAATTTAAGTTATTTCTAATCATTAAATTAATTTATGTTATAGTTACTTCTTCCATTAGTTTTACTATCTTTCAATGCATAACCCTTACTAAAATTATGTTTAAGTTGGCCAAACATAGACAAGCATGAATAATAATAAACATAAAATATATTCATTAAAGAAATTGATTAACTTTCATTAATTAATAAACCATGGTTCATGACATAAAAATAAATTATAACAATATAAAATTAGCTGACATCCATAGAAAAAAACATACTTCTAAGAAGATATAATAAGAGTTACATAATTTAGAGCTACAAGGAAGAAGAAAGTATCCAAACTCTAGAATTGCTCTCTCAATCTTCAAGCCTTCTTTCTCCTTTTTAATCTTCTTATTTCTAATATTTTTTCTATAGCTAAAAAATGTTCTTTATTGCTATTATATCTTTTAAAAATAACCATGAAGTATTTATATACTTGTGAAGTTAATAGACAAAAGGTACAAGTCAATCTTTGATGAAGAGTCATGTGCTTTAACATCATCAGTCAATTCAAAGGCATTTTCGGTAATCCAAACAAATGAATTAAGTCTAGATGTCTTCATAAAAGTTTTAACTCTCTAAAATACTTTCCATATCTTCTTAAATCACTTGAATCTGAGTTCTGTAGAGGAAGTTATGGCTAAAAGAGTGCAATATAGTCTGAATAGTCATGTCTCTTCACACAGTGCCGAGTAGTGACCATTATGCCAAGTCGTGACCATCTCTCTGTCAGGACTCATGAAGGAGTAGAGAAAGCATGCTAAGTCATGACAGAACTCCTCTGTCATGACTTGTGAAGGATTTTTCCAAGAGGTGTCGAGTCGTGACTGCCCACAACCACACCAAAACTTGCCTTTTCAATTCCTTTTACCTTAAATGACTCTTATATGATCGTGTGACTTCCCTAAGCTTCAAATAAACTTAAAAAACACCAATAAATCATCCAAATTCATATGAATTTACTTGACAACAATGAAAATTAAAAGTATTTGTGATTATGAATGAAATGCATCAAGATTAAGCTAAAATATGAACTAAATGTAACCTAAATATGCATGAAACATCCTAAAATTACTATTCTAATTACAACATATCAAACTCCCCCACACTTATACTTTTCTTGCCCTCAAGAAAAAATCAAATATTTCTTGCCCTCAAGAAAAAATCAAATATTAACAAACAAAAGATTAATAGATTACTCATTTCAATTCAAAATGATTAAGCACTAATAAGGTTCACAACTACATTAAATCAATGAAACAAAAGGAAAAGAGATTGAACATATACTCCATAAACCTTCAAAATCCTAGAACAAGGACAATAATAATGTAGAAAATAAAGTAACTCCTGCCATGCATTATTAAAAATGAAATCAATGTAAGTTAAATTCAATTCCAATTTATTAATAAAACTCAAGTTTAAGGGAAACTACTAAATCATAGAGAATAAAAGAAAAGCACACACATATGTATAATCAATCTCAAGGCATTTTTGGACCATAAAACTTTACTTGAGATATTATTAGAAATTCTTTCCAAACAAATACAAATGAGGAGCAAACACAAATGCACACAACTTACTTGGAGTCCATAACATCATCAAGTGGCTACTAGCACTATTCATAGCCATATTAGGCTAGAGGAATAAGGATAAATACACTTTGTGACTTTTTTTAAAAAAAAATTTAGGTGAATGCGTTTTACGCTCCGTCTCGTGATTTTTTTTAGAGTACTCATCCTTTATTAATCAATTACACTTGCGTATTATGGCTATAGTTTCCTCTTTTAAGCATATATCATTTCCTTAAAACTTAAGCTTAATTTATTAGTCCAAATTAATTAGTTAAAGTGATTTCAAAAGCAATAACATGAGGTAAATGTCACCACCAAATCTATATTATCTTGTCTAAATTCTTAGCTAATAAGGCAAGGGAAGTGGATATTCAATCAAAATTCTAAATGTCTCTAAAACTTAATATATTAATGAACCAAATTAAAATAAAATCATTCAAAATCAAAAAGGAGTATAAAATTAAGATCGAAACAATGCAACCTAGCATAATAAACTAAAAATGCAATACTTAAATTAAAAATGCAAAAACATATAAACATAAGCACATAAGCACATAAACATAAAAATATAAAACAACTAAAATAACTAACCCCTCTCCCACACTTAAAATCACATATTGCCCTCAATGTGACCATGCAAGCACAATAAAGACAATCAGAAAAATATAAGTGAAGAAAAAAAATGTGAAGAAATGCTCCCTCAATCTTATTGCAGTGATGGTGGTGGGGAATCAATTTGATGCCCACTACGCTCGATAAGGCGATCTATTTTATGAGACATAAACCTTTGCCAATGCTTCGTATGGTGTTGCCTAGCATTGAGTTGCTCTAATTATTACATCATGGCGTGTTGACCTTGGAGAACTTATTGCCATATAGCCAAGTCACTAGGATCACTAGAGTCTCCTTCACCAATTGCTACATTCATGGAAGTTATTTGTTGGGGTTGTGCTACACCCTCCTCACTTGTATTGTGGTCATTGACATCACCTTCGTCCTCACTTTCCTCCACTACCCACACCATTTGGGGATTTTGCTCTCTTTTGATCCAATAAGAGTGGTCTCATGCATGCTTAAGATTCAAGTGAGTGTCAATAACTTCTCCACGCGTGAAGGCTAGCTTGGTGAAATGAATCATCCTAACACATCTTATACTTGACAAAAAAGATTATGAAATACCAAAAGCAATAGCAATTTGAGTAATCACATGACCATGAGTTAAAGAACCCGTAGAAGTGTTAGAACAATCAAGAAATTGATTCAAAAGCTAATACGTCCAATAAATTGGTTTCTTTTCATGAATGCACCACATTAAAAATAATTCTTGAACGGAGACTCGATTGCCTTCCGATTTCCCAAAAATAAGACATACAAGTATTTTATGCAAAAGCTAAAATTTGTGATCTTTATTAAATATAGCCGAACCCTTTTTAGGATCAACATGGGGAGGTAAATCCGTTAAGAATGCCTAAAAATGACATGCACTAAAATCACTTGACATTTTTACGAACACCATCCTTAGCAAAACTAAATATATTTTTCATAAAAGTAGGAGTCACTTGATAAGTAGTGCCTAATATGCGAAAGTCTAGAGCATGCTTGTCCATGTCATTCACAACCAAAGAACAATAAAATTCTTGAGTCGATTGCACATAAGAATCATTTTCCAAATTAACAAATTTCTTAAGTCCTATTGACTTCAACAATTTGTCCATAAAATTAGTCATGCCCATTTTCTCAATAATAACTTAGGTAAGAATCTAGAACCAACAACATCTCTAGTTCTATATTGAACATATTTATCTCCCTCAAATTCATGAAAAATAAGAAAAGGAGCCTCATACCTTGGAGCTAGATTAATAGGTTGGTCCTCCTCCTCACTTTGAATAATGACCTTGCCTTTGGAAGCCTTAGAAGATGATTTAACTTTCTTCATAATGATAAAAGTAAAAGAAAAGAAAAATATAGAAATGAAGATAGGAGGGTGTATGCAAATGCAAAAATGAAAGAGGAGAGAAATGTGTAGAGAAAAAGGAAGTGTAGAAAAGAAAAAGAATGCAAAATGAGTAGAGAATGAATGTGAAAAGATTTTATAATAGGAAAGAAACGAATTTAAAAATGAAATGAAATGGGGGAAAGGTAAAGTTAAAACTTTTAAAATTTTTAAATTGAAAAGGGAAAGAAAGGTGTGGGAATTTATGAATGTAAGGAGAAAAATAAAAAGAAAATAATAAAATATGGTTAAAAATGGATGTTGGTGCTGAGTGGTAAAGATAACTCGGCACTAACATATAGTCAACTACCGAGTCGTAACAGTGGCAAACTGTCACGACTTGGCATATGTTTATAATTTTTACCGAGTTGTGATAGTGGCAAACTATCATGACTCGACACATGTATATAATTTTTACCGATTGTCATGACTCGGCACATGTATATGCCTAGGGTGCCAACTCGGCACCCCTTTCTAATAAAATTTGATTTTTTTTAAAGAAATTGATTATAACATAAATTAAAACACACAAACCTAGAATTACTAATAAGAAAACACACATGATAAAAAAATAAAAAATAAAAAAAATAATCCACATGCAAACACTAAATAAATCGCTAGAATAACTAATAAAGGTAATACTCAAAATCTATGCACACTTACTTACTAAAAGAAAAAGGAACTTAATACTAATATATTTTACTAGTTTAGGGTGTTTAGATTGAATGATGTCCTCTCTTTAGGAAACATACCTCCATAGTAGACTTTACACCATTGACCATTAACCTTGAACCTTGCCCCATTACCATCAATTAGCTCCAAGGCTCTATAATTGAACACTTATGTCACTTCAAACGGTCCACTCCATCTTGACTTCAATTTTTTGGGAAACAACCTCAATCTTGAATTGAATAGGAGTACCTTGTCTCCTACCTTGAAATCCTTCTTAACTAAATGACTATCATGCCACCTCTTTGTCCTCTCCTTCACCAATCTAGCATTCTCATAAGTATTAAGCCTAATCTCATCAAGCTCATCTAATTATAGGTATCTTTTATCACCCGCAGCCTTTAAATCAAAATTCAATGCTTTAATTGCCCAATATGCCATATGTTCCAATTTTACCAGTAAATGACATGCTTTCCCATACATAAGTCTATAGGGAGATATACCAATTGTTGACTCATAAGCTATCCTATACGCCCAAAGAGCATTGTCAAGTTTCAATGCCCAATCTTTCCTTGAATTGCCCACTATTTTCTCCAAACTTTTCTTGAGCTCCCTATTTGTTACTTCAACCTGACCACTTGTTTAAGGATGATAGGTGGTAGCTACCATATGCCTCACTCCATATTTTCTCAATAAAGACTCAATTTGACGATTACAAAAATGCTATCCCCCATCACTTATAATTGCTCTTGGTACTCCAAATCTTGAAAAGAGTTTCTTTAGAAACTTAAGTACCACCTTGGCATCATTTGCAGGTGAGGCAATCGCTTCCGCCCATTTGAGATATAGTCAACTCGTACCAAAATATATTGATTTCCACATGATGAGGGAAATGGCCCCATGAAATCCAATCCCCAAACATCAAAGATCTCCACTTCAAGAATGTAGTGAAGTGGCATCTCTTGACGTTTAGAAATATTTCTTATCCTTTGGCACCGATCACATTGCTTCGTGAACTGTTGCATATCTCAAAACAATGTAGGCCAATAAAAACCACACTCCAACACCTTAGCTGTGGTTTTTTTAGCTCTATAATGGCCTCCACAAGGAGAGTCATGACAATGCACTAGAATCTCATATACTTCTAATTCAGGTACACATCTTCTAATGATGCTTTCACTACAAATTCTATACAAAAAAGGATCTTCCCATAGATAATGTTTTGCTTCATGTAAAAACTTCTTCTTTTGTTAGTAAGTCATGTCATCCGACATTATCCCACAAGCCAAAGAGTTAGTAATGTCTGCATGCCATGGTGTGGTCAAGTATTGCATGACCAAAAGAAACTCATTTGGAAAGTTATCATTGATAGCTTTTTGTAGCTTTTCATCTCCTTGTTTATCCAACCTTGACAAATAATCTGCTACCAAATTCTCCACACCCTTTTTATCTTTGATCTCTAAGTCAAATTCTTGGAGCAATAACAACCACCTCATCAACCTTGGTTTTGCATCCTTCTTTGCAAATAAATATCGAATGGCTGCATGGTTAGTATTTATCATCACCTTTGAACCCAACAAGTAGGACCTAAATTTATCCACAGTAAATACTACTGCTAACATCTCTTTTTCCATAGTTGTATAATTAAGCTGAGCATCCGCTAATGTTCTGCTAGCATAATAGATTACATAAAGCCTTCCATCCTTCTTTTTCCCAAGTACTGCACCAATTACATAATCACTTGCATCACATATAATCTCAAAAGGAAGAGACCAATCCGATGGTGTGATAATTGGAGCTGAGATCAAAGCTTCAACCTATTAAAAGCACTGAAACATGCGTTATCAAAAACAAAAGAAGCATCCTTAATTAATAAGTTAGTCAATGGCTTAGCAATTAAATGAAAATCCTTTATAAAATGCCTATAAAAACTAGCATGTCCTAAGAAACTTCTTACTCCCTTTACCGAAGTAGGAGGTGGCAATTTTTCTATAATTTTCATCTTTGCTCAACCAACTTCTATACCTTTGTTTGAGATTTTGTGTCCCAAAACTATACCTTCATCCACCATAAAATGGCATTTCTCTCAATTCAAAACAAGGTTAGTTTCTTCACACCTTCTTAAAACCCTATCAAGGTTAGTCAAACAAATATCAAAAGAATCACCAAAAATAGAAAAATCATACATGAAAACCTCCGTAATATCTTCAATCAAATCTGAAAATATCACCACCATGCATCTTTAAAATGTGGCTGGGGCATTACATAATCCAAATGGCATTCTACGATACGCAAAAGTACTATAAGGTTATATGAATGTTGTTTTCTCTTGGTCCTCCAGAAAAATAAAAGTTTAATTATATCCAAAATACCCATCAAGAAAAAAATAATAAGAATGCCCGATTATTCTTTCTAGCATTTGATCTATAAAAGGGAGAGGGAAATGATCTTTTCTAGTTGTTGAATTTATTTTCTTATAATCTATACAAACACACCATCCAGTCTTTAACCTTTTTGAAATCAACTCACTCTCGACACTCTCAACTATGGTCATACCCCCCTTTTTAGGCACACATTGGATTAGGCTAACCCATGCACTATTGGAAATAGGGTATATAATTCCTACATCTAATAACTTTACTATCGCTTTTTTTACCACATCCTTTATATAAGGGTTAAGCCTAAGTTGCCTCTCTATTATAGCCCTACATCCATCCTCTACATAGATTCTATGCATAACAATAGATGGATTAATTCCCTTAATATCAAAAATTTGCTATAACACCTGTCTTTTATACTACAAAATCCTATCATATGCATTTTCTTTTATATGTAGTCTAATGGTGGATTCAATTTAAGTGGAATATATGTATGATTGTAGAGAGGGGCCTATTTGCAAGGAAAGTTGGGAGCAGATTGTCATAATAGAAAGTTTTGGGTTATTGTGTAATAATTTCATTTCATTAAGGGGCTTAGATATTATTGTGGAGATAAAGGCTATAACTATCTAGATATTTAATTTCTTAATTAAGACTAGCATCATTATATGGACACCTAAGGGGGGGCAATTGGAGGAATGTAATTGGTTATGAGTGTGTGTGTATTTGTGAGCATGTAAGTGTGTATATATATGTAGAGAATTCGAGAGGGAAGATAAGAGTGATTTTTTAGAGCTTTAAGAAGTTTTAATGTTACTCTACTCATTTATCAATAATTTTGGGAAGCTTGAGGGGATCTATTAGCCATTGGACCATTATTTGGTAAGTCTTACATGCATTTATATTCATTGAAATCAAGTTTGGATTGTTGCAATTTGAGTTCTGTTTCATGTTGCATTAGGTCTAGTATTTTTATCATATCTTGAGTTGTAGAGATCAGATTTGAGAAAGGTTGGATGCTCTAGAAACTTCAGAGAGTCCCCTACAACTCTATATTTTGATCTTGAGCTGAAATTACTGTTAAGATGGTCTGGCAGGGCTTAACATTTTCTTGCTCTTGCTATCAGCCCTATTTTACCTAATTTTAATCCAAAATTCATAATAAATTCTATACATATCTTATTTAATTAATTTCAATTGGAATTATTAGTAGACTAATATAACTAGTTTTAGAATTATTTTCATAGTCATTGGACTTGTGTCGGCATCATATGGCTATATTGAATTTGTAGTATTTAATTGCATCTAGTTGAATTTGGTGCAAGTGTAATGGTTGTTTTGGGAGATTGATGAATGACTATATGTAGGAGTTGATAAAGGGAAAGAAGGTACTCATAATTAGAAGAAAGACCTTTTTTAAGGTTGGAAGCACTTGGAGGTAAGTAACTACTAATATATATTATGTACATATGCTTAGTTCTTATGTATATTATTGTGTATTTTTTTTAATGGAATTGAATGTATATATGGATTGGTGAATATGATGCGAAATGAATTTCCACCACTTTTGTGTATTGGAAATGTAATGAGAATATTGGCAAATGGTGATATATGAGTACTATAAAATGGACATTATAATTGTGTACGTTGAATGCTATGAATGGGAGCATGGATGGAATAATGAAGAAATATTGTTGTGATGATCTATTAATATACAAATGTATTAAATTGTATTGTGTTGTGAATCACACTAAAGTGTGATATGTGAGGAATGTGAGGATATGTGATTGTGAGATGGGTAAGCTGAGTAAGGCGTATAGCTACCCATGAGTGATAT
>CATIWO010610516.1:0-26398 GCA_949673435.1 Macaranga tanarius | reverse complement strand
TTCTTCTCTGAAAAAAAAAGTTAAAAAACTTATGATTAGAAATTATAAATCAAAAGACTAAAGGAATTAACAAGAAAAATGAAAAATGCAAACTTGGTTGAGCACCCCAAGAAGCGCTCTTTTAGGTCTATGAGCTTAGACCATCATGATCTTTATGGTGTTGAATCAGCCAAAAAGGCCAATTGGCAAGAATTCTCCGATATGCCTCCATGGTAGATTTTCAGTCTTTACCCATGGACTTTGAACTTTTCTCATTGAGTGTTGCAAACTTCCACATCTCCGTAAGGGTAAACTTGGCTCACTATGAATGGTCCTGACCATTTACCCTTGAGTTTTCCTGGAAACAATCTGAGTCTGGAGTTGAATAGCAACACTTGGTCTCCTTCTTGAAAACTCTTAATCTTTATTTTGGCATCATGCCACTTCTTTGTACATTCTTTATAAATCTTATAATTTTCATACACCATCTCTCTTATCTCTTTCAATTCACTTAACTGTAAAAATATCTTTTCCGCAACTTTCTTGCAATCATAATTCAAAGCCTTGATTGCCCAGTAAGCCTTATGCTTAATTTCAATAGGAAGATGACATGCTTTTCCATATACCAACCTATATAGAGACATTCCAATAGGTGTCTTATAAGTTGTTCGATATGCCCACAAAGCATCATCCAACTTCTTGCCCATTCTTTTCTCGACTTGCTCACTGTTCTTTCAAGAATCTGCTTTAACTCTCTATTGCTTACTTCTACTTATCCACTTATTTGGGGATAGTATGGAGTGGCTATCTTATGTTTTACCCTATAACGAGCTAACAATATTTCCATATTTCTATTATAGAAATATGTTCCTCCATCACTTATGATAGCTCGAGGCATTCCAAACCTAGTAAAGAGTTTGCTTAGGAATTTTCAAACTATTATTGTATCATTTACTGCACAAGCTTGAGCTTCCACCCATTTGGACACATAATCTGCACAAACAAGTATGTATTTATTTCCATATGAAACAGGAAATGGCCCCATAAAATATATGCTGCATACATCAAATATTTCTAACTCAAGAATTCCTAATTGGAGTATTTTATCCTTCTTTGAAATGTTACCACTCCTTTGACATGCATCACAACTGAGTATAGACTTTCTAGCATTGTGAAAGAGAGTAGGCCAATACAACCCTGCTTCAAGAACTTTTGTAGTAGTTCTTTGTGGACCAAAATGACCACCACTTGACCATTCCGTGACAATGCTGCAAAATTGAACCGGTTTCTTCATCATTGTATAGCTTCTAGAGATATGGATCATCCAACAGATAATGCTTGGAATCATGAGTGAGCTTCTTCTTCTGTTGACTATTGAATTCTTCTAGAAATTTTCCATTTGATACAAAGTTAGCTATATCCGCAAACTGTAGTGCATTTAAACTTTGGATTGCTAGCAATATCTCATCTGAAAATAGCTCCTGGATAGGTTCTTCCTCCTCATTGTCTTCAAGCTCTAGCCCTAATCTTGAGAGATGATCAGCTACTATATTTTCTGATCCCTTCTTATCTTTAATTTCAATGTCAAACTCTTGTAAAAGCAGCACCCATCGTATGAGCCTTGGCTTTGAGCCCTTATTGTTTAAGAAGTAGTTCAATGCTGCATGATCTGTATACACAATAACTTTAGAACTAAGTAAGTAAGATCAAAATTTATTAAAAGTAAAAATTACTGCTAGCATCTCCTTCTCGATTGTGGCATAGTTGAGTTATGCATCATTTAAGGTTCGGCTTGCATAATAGATGACGTGAAGTTTATTCTCCTTCCTTTGACCTAGTACAGCTCCTATTGCGTGATCTCTTACATCACACATCAATTCGAATGGAAGATTCCAATCTGGTGAAACAACTATAGGAGCCGATATCAATACTTCTTTCAACCTATCAAAAGCCAATTTACACTCATTAGTAAAGTCAAAAGAAGAATCTTTCTCAAGTAATTTACAAAGAGGTTTAGAGATTTTTGAAAAATTCTAAATAAACCACCGATAGAATCCTACATGGCCTAAGAAACTTCAATTTCCTTTAACATTTATTGGGTATTGAAGTTTTTCAATAATCTCCACTTTTGCTTTGTCTACTTCAATACCTTGTGCTGAAATCTTATCTCCAAGAATAATTCCTTCCTCCATCATAAAATGACACTTCTCTTAATTTAGTACCAAGTTTGTCTCTTCATACCTTGTCAGGACTTGCTCCAAATTCTCCAAACATCCTTCAAAAGAACTGCCATAAACTGAGAAGTCATCCATGAACACATCTATAATCTCTTCTACTAAGTCTAAGAATATAGCCATCATGCATCTTTAAAAGGTTACCAGAGCATTACACAATCCAAATGGCATCCTTCTGTAAGTAAATGTGCCATAGGGACATGTGAATGTTATTTTCTCATGATCTTCTGGAGCAATTGCTATATGATTGTAGCCCGAATAACCATCCAAGAAACAGTAGAAAGCATGTCCTGCTATCCTCTCTAACATTTGATCAATAAATGGTAGTGGAAAGTGATCCTTTTTAGTAGCTAAATTCAACTTCCTGTAGTCTATGTACACTCTCCATCCAGTCATTACTCTTGTCAAAATTTGCCTACCTTCTTCATTTTCCACAATATCCATTCCTCCTTTTTTTGGTACACACTGGATAGGACTTACCCATAAACTATCTGAAATTGGATAAATGATCCCTGCATCTAATAGCTTGACCACCTCTTTCTTCACCATTTCTTGCATGTTTGGATTTAGCCTCATTTGCCTTTCAATGGTTGGCTTGTATCCATCTTCCATTAGAATTTTATGTATGCAATAAGATGGACTTATCCCTCTTATATCCAAAATTTCCCAACCAATTGCTCTTATTCTTCTCTTAAGCATCCTCACAAACAATTCCTCTTGGTCTTAGGTGAGTTTAGAGGATATAATCACAGGCAAAGTTTGGTTCTCTCTAAGAAAAGTATACCTCAAATGTTGAGGTAAAGGTTTTAAATCTACATTCGGTAGTTTTATGGTTGATGGTAGTGTAGGTTCAGTGTTTGGTAATTGAATTCGGGAAAAATTAGTTTGGTGTTTAAGGTAATCTTCATCTTGGGGGGTTTTTACCTATATACACTTCTCAATATACTCTAATTCATCACAATTTTCCAACCTCCTTCGTTGGACTTCAATCACACATTCATCCAAAACATCAACTCTAAAACACAAATCACTTTTAGAAGAATGTTTCACACCTTGATAGATGTTGAACTTACAACTTTTCTCACCTACTCTTATAGGCAAAGTTCCATCATATACATTAATGATTGCCTTGGTAGTGTAGAGGAAAGGCATACCAAGGATTAATGGGACATCTTCATCTTCCTCAAAGTCAAGAATGACAAAGTCTACTAGAAAAATGAATTTTCCAGCCCTTACTAGTACATCTTCTACTATGCCTCTTGTTCCTTTACTGTCCTGTCTGCTAGTTGCAAGTAGATGTTTACTGGTCTTACTTCTCTAAGTCCCAATTTCCTATAAATGGACAATGGCATAAGATTAATGGAGGCACCAGAATCACACAAAGATTTTTGAAATGATAAATTTCCAACATAATATGGAATAGTAAGACTCCCTAGTTGCTTCCTTTTTAAAGAAAGTTTATTTGAGATGATGGCACTGTACTCTTTTGTAAGTGTGACTGTCTCGACCTCTTGTAACTTATTTTTATTGGAAATTATCTCCTTTAAGAACTTTGCATACTTTGACATCTGAGCTAGACATTCCACCAAAGGTATGTTGATGTGGAGAGTTTTGAATCTTTTCAAGAATTTTGCAAATTGCTGATCATGCTCCTTTTTCTTCAACCTTTGTGGGTATGGTACTGGAGGTTCGTAAGCCCAAATTGGTGATGAATTTGCCTTTTCTTTATTCTCTTCCTTCACTTTTGGTTTTTTTGGTGTCTCAACCCTTTCATCATCTCATTCTTTCTCTCCTTCATTCTTCTTTTCTTCATACTCTATTATTGCTTTAGGGGTTTGGATTTCTGTACTACTTCTCAAGGTGATATCCTTTACCTGCTCTTTTGCATTCTTCTCTGTATTGATCGGTAATGCACCTTGATTCTTTGTTGATAAGGAATTTGCCCCATTTGCAATTCTAGATTGTGAATAGAAGAAGAATGATTTTATATCATTTGCTCCATCCTCTTTTGAGCTTCATCTTGCTGATTCATCTTTGATGACATAACATCCATGAATTTCTCCATCTTACTCTTCATTGAACTTCTAGAGGATGGACCCTTGTCTTGGTGAAATATAGGTTGAGGTTGTTATGCATTCTAACCTCCAAATCCTGGTAGTGCTTGTGGTCTCCACTGGTTATTTCCTTGATTGCTCCAAGAGAGATTTGGATGATTCCTCCAACTTGGATTGTAAGTGTTACCATAAACTTAGTTTTGAGGTCCTTTAAAGTTTTCCACATATTTGACTCCCTCTATAGTCATCCCTTGCATCATTTGACATTCTATGGTAGGATGACCTCCTTGACATAGTTCACATGAGGAAGATAATGTAGATATTGCATTCACATTCACTTTGTCCAACCTTTTTATTAGAGCATCAAGCTTTGCATTCAACATGGTAAAATTGTCCACTTCTATTACTCCAGCTTTCTTTGTAATGGTCCTTTTATTAGACCACAAACTTTGTGTATTGGTCATTTCTTCCAAAAGATCCAAGGCATCTTTTAGAGTCTTTAACATAATAGTACCTCCAGCTGCTGCATCAATGTTGACTCTAACCACATAATTGACTCCCTTGTAAAATGATTGCACCAAATCCCATGTAGGAATCAATTCAAGTGGACACTACTTCTGAAGGTCTTTGAATCTTTCCCAGCACTCATAGAATGTTTCATCATCTTTTTTAAAGAAAGAGTTAATCTCGTTTATGATCCTCAACACCTTTGCAGGTGGTAAGTAATTATTGAAAAAGGCTATGTAAAGCTCTTGCCAAGTGTTAATGGAGTTGGATGGAAAGCTTGTAAACCATCTCTTTGCTCTATTCATAAGAGAAAATGGAAAGAGAATCAACCGGATTGCATCAGGCTGTACACCATTCATCTTGAAAGTAGAATAATATTCCAAGAATCTAAACATATGACCAAATGGATTCTCATATGGTAGCCTATTGAATGATGAATTTTGGATCATTGCTGGCTTGATTTTAAAATTGTTTGCTGCTACTGCCAGCCTTATAATTGGTGTTTGATCACCTTGCACATTAGGACCCACAAAATCTCGCATGGTTCTCTGACCATTCTAAGGATTTTGAAGAACTTGTTGCCTCGGTGGGTCATTCCTTGTGTCATCTCCTAAGTCCATTTTACTTGGTGATTGTCGTGATATGATTATTTGTTTCTTTTTCTCACGAACTGTCTTTTCTAACTCCAAATCAAATGGTATCAACTCAAGTTCTTATTTGCTTGCACTTTGTGTGATGTGCATTAACTAACACAAATTCCTACGATGCCATAATTAAAAATAAAATTAACGTCTAAATCAAGCAACACAATTTTCTTAACAATATTAATTCTGCTAATCCTTGGCAACGGCGCCAAAAACTTGATGTATACAAATCCGCAAGTATACAGAATCACAACAAGTAATATAAAAGATATCATCCTACAGAGAATGTGAATTAAATACTGAAATACTAATTATGTTCATTTGTTTAGACACTGAAATAGAGTTTAGATTCTTTTAAATACTAAAACCAAAACAAACTAAAGTAAAATTCAAATTCAAATAAATATTAAAAGCTAGGGTTCTTGTTCTCAATTGGACCATTTCAAAAGATTGATTAACCAACTAGGTTTAACTATTTCTAATTCATTTTGAAGGGATCTTAGAAACTATAAGTTTTCCTCTGAGATAAACCTATAATTAACTGGAGATTAATCAACACTAAGTTTACTAGCTCTCACCAACCTAATGCCCTTTAATTCTAATTTTAAACACAACCTTTAATCAATACTAATCCATTTAACTATCTCTTAACTAATTAAGCAATCAATAGGTCATTGCCTATTCCTACAAAACCTATCTCTCGATTAAGCCTATAGTATTAATTCAATCTTAGGGTGATCAGTCCTAAAATGACATTACGTACAACAACAACCAATAAATTAGATCTAGCAACCTAATATAATCATAATAAGCACATGGTCAATCCGGAATAAGAACCCTAAAAAGGATCTAGCCACTCATGTGAAAACTAAATAAAAATAATGAAGAAATGAAAACCATTCTGAACATAATAACGAATAAATAAAAGAGTGATACAAGACAAACCCCCTTCCAAATGATGTCAAGAAGCCTTAACTTCAAGCCAAGTATCTCCTCGCTATAAACTAAGCAAAACAAGATAAAAATGTATTCTGAAGCAAAATAAAAACTAAAACAAGATCCAAAACAAGAACAACCCACAAATGAAAATTAAATGGTTCTATTTATAGGCCCAAAGACCTAGTGAGAAAGGTAATCTAAACCCTTTCAAACTCTATCTAATCAAGAACTAAAAGATGGGCTTATATCCATCTATTATTCAGCTTAAACTTCTCATTTTGTTGGCTGCCACATCAGTCAGGCACGGGTGCACAAGAATATGGCATGGCTGCACAAGAATTCAACTTTAAATCACTCGAAAGCAGGCACAGGCATGCTTAATTTTGGCATGGCCGTGCACCCCTGATGCTTGCTTATCTCCATATTTAGGCACGATCGTGCTCAAATTTGGCATGGGCATGCAGACCTGTAGTGAGGATAGCCTTCAAATTTGATCTCCAATCTTATCTTAGCTTTAATATTATCTCCATCTCATCTCAAATGCATCCTACAACCAAAAACTAAACAAAAATTATCTATTCAATATAAAAATAACTAAATCTTAATAATTAAAATAAAATAACAAAACTAACTAAATAAACTAAAAATAAACTAAATATGCAACTAATAAACCTAATATACAATAAAATGAAGTGCTCAAAACAAATATTTTTCACACTCATCAGTGATAGACTATACAAGTTAAGCTTAAGTGCATATGTGATGTGTTGAATGT
This sequence comes from Macaranga tanarius, assembly GCA_949673435.1. NCBI lineage: Eukaryota > Viridiplantae > Streptophyta > Magnoliopsida > Malpighiales > Euphorbiaceae > Macaranga > Macaranga tanarius. The sequence continues at coordinate 19,266 of CATIWO010610516.1, read as the reverse complement.
GTTTTTGATATATGGATATGTGTAGGAGCTACAAGAGGCAAGGAGAAGACAACCAACTAGGAAAACTCTTCTTATTTAAAGTTGGAAAGTACTTTTGGTAAGTAGTTATTAAATATAATGAATGAGATGCAAGGAAATGTTAATATTGTTAATAGAATATTAATCTTATTTAGGAATTGATATATTAAGAATTATATCGGAATAATAATGCTTGTTTGATATACCAAGTAAGTATATTGTGGACTTGGTATTGCATATGTACTATCAATGATAGGAATGCATATGAATGATATAGACTCACAATGATAACAAAGGAAATGTGTGAATTCTACTTGTTCATTATCTTTGTATAATTATGATGGAATAGATGAGTTATTGTCATGAGTATTTTTGATGAACTATGATTCTTGAGTTCTGTTATAGAATGTGACGATATTGGATATAAATGAGATTGATGTATTTGTTGCGAGGTATACGATTGGGCATGGTAACATGAAATGTGATGGTATTGGAATTGTGGTTGTAAGTGTGTATATATTATGAACTTGAGTTTGGTTCATTGGATATAAATGATGTTATGTTTATGAGTAAATGTAGATATGATGTGTGATAATATATTGATTGGCCATGTGACCATCGACAATATGAAATGTAAATATGTAGATTAGCTATGTGACCATCGACAATGTGAAATGTAATTAGGTAGATCGGCTAAGTGACCATCGACTATGTAAAATATGATTACGTCGATTGGCTATATGACCATCGACAATATGAAATATGATTAGGTCGATTGGTCGATTGGCTAAGTGACCATCAACTATGTGAAATGTTGATTATATTTATTGGCTATGTGACCATCAACTATGTGAAATGTTGATTATGTCGATTAGCTATGTAAACATCGACTATGTAAAATGTTGATTATGTCAATTGGCTTTGTGACCATCAACTATGTGAAATGTTGATTATGACCATCAACTATGTGAAATATTGATTATGTCGATTGGCTATATGACCATCGACTATGTGAAATATTGATTATGTCGATTGGCTAAGTGACCATCGACATTATGAAATGATACTGTATTGGCAATACTAAGTGATGTGGGATGTGGAACTATAAAATAGGAGTATAATTGTGAACCTGGGAAGTGTTGATTGTAAGTGCATTTATGATGATATATATATGATCCTTTATTTGTAAAAGTGGATACTAAATGAAATGTTGTGAATGTGCGATATAAACTTGTGAAATATGGGTACGAGTATTGCATGATTATAAGAGTGTATTTTTCTACTCAACGGTTTGATGATTGTGAGAATTTAAAGTGATGATTACAAGTGTGTATACATAACTATATATGCATATGTATATGTGAGTGTGTGATGATGATACCAAATGGTATGATAATATGTGTTTCTTGATTTTATGTTTGAGAATGGATTTTAATATATGAGAATGTTATTGATGATTGGATGACATGAAGATGAATGCTCATATTTGTGATTGATTGAATATGATACATCTAAAAATGAGTTTTTGATGTTTGTGTACACTTTTATGGTATCTTGGAGCTAGCCAATGTTTTGGCATGGTTATGCACCTTTCATGCACAGTTGTGAATGTCTAGAGTGATGAGTCTAAGACTCAAGCATGGCCGTGCACATTTTCTGCACGGCCGTGTGCAACCTGATTGGCAGCAGATGATTTGCACGACCCTAGACATGGCTGTGCAGTCTCCTTAAAATTTTAGTCTCTGTATTTTTGATATAACTTGAGCTATAGAACTTTAAATTGAGCATGGTTTGATACTAAAAAAACTTTAAAGAGTCTTTTACAACTTACATGTTTTGAGTTTGAGTTGAATCTATCATTATGATGGTCTAATAGAGCTTGAAATTTTATTGCTGACTCTAATTGCTTTGCATGACCTTTTAGTATTCCAAAATTCATAATTAATCCCATACACTTCCAAATTGTATAATTCTAAATAGTAATGAAATTAGACTCATAAATATAGAGTTTGTATAAATATTATAGCTTTGATATGTGTCTAAGATTTATGAGAGCATTTTGAATCAAGGTCTTGAATCTGCTTATAGCAGACTCTATGTGGTTTGGTATGTTACAATATTAATATATATTATTATATTAGTAATTGCTTACTAAGTAGCAAGCTCATTCCTTTGCATCTACATGTTTCTGGGCATAGTTAGATAAAGCTCGGAGTTGTATTTGATAGTAATCTCAAGTGGGCCAGAGGCGAGCTTGGTGCATTCATACCCATCCTCATTTTTATATAACATTTTGTAATAATATTATGTGAACAATTTAGCCATGAGCAAGATATATGTATAAGAGTATATGTATATACACATACTATTTGAGAAAATTTTCTTATGCCATTTGTGTATTATTAATTATAGCCACATGTATGGCTGTGATCGAGGGTGTCATAGAACTTCTATGTCGGAATCTTATCTGGTCTTCATATTTCTGAAGCTTTTAAATTGTCCTATATAGAGAATTTATATGGAACTTTATATGTCAGAAAAAATTCCACCAACATAAAGTGCATCTTTTCTCGCTTTTTTGTTAGACTCATTAATGCTTTTTTATTTTATAAAAACCAAATAGTGGATGCTTGCTTTGTCTTGGCTATTAAAATCTATTATTTCTTTAGCTTTATATGAATTAATGGGTCAATATCCTCTTAAAAATAAGAATCTTTCTTATTGGACTATCTCTATCTAATTGATCAAATGGGTGAATCTCCCTTCGAAAAAGAAGATACTTTCTTCTGATGCATCCACTTATAGATGTGATAATGCTTGAGTACTTTTTTGAGAAGGAGAAATTTTTTTATGGCACATTTCTTCTACCTATCTTAGACCCTTTCGATTTTATTTTTGAATTTGTAAAATTTGAGAAAACCTCTTATAGGGAATTATTCAAACATCTTATGCAGAAGAGGCTATCTACACAGAAATTTCCACATGGGAGAAAAACTTTCTTGAGGGAAATCACTATTCAGATACCAATAATTTCTCTATAAGAACATAAGTTTTTTATAGAAAATATCAATTTAGGAATCTGTAACTCCCCCAACAAAGAAAAGTTTTCTCAAATAAAAAATGTCAATTAGGAATCCCCCACAGGAGCAGAATTTTTCCCCACTTGGAAATATAATATCCTCTATAGGAGTAGAATTTTTTTTACTTGCAAATATCAATTCAAGAATCTCTCCCATGGAAGTAGAATTTTTCTTCACTTGGAAATGTAATCTCATCTATGGAAGTAGAATTTTTTTTTACTTAAATATATCCATTCAGGAATCTCCCTCATGGAAGCAGAAATCCTCCACTTGGAATAATCTATTTAGGAATCTTTAACTCCTCATAAGAGCAATATTTTTCCAATTAAAAATATCACTCAAAAATCACAATCTCCCCTAAGAAAGAAAATTCCTACTGCCTTTGAAACATGCATGGGGGGGTAGACTTTATATCCTAAAGGGACCAAACCCTACCAACTAAGGATGCCAAATCCTACTTCCAAATTAGTCCTCTGGAAGTGAGGCACTCTCCATAAATGAGAATTCATGCCTATGAGGTTTTAAGAAATAAAAATTCTCCTCATGCACCAACCAACCTCCTAAGGAGGCACTCCCTATAGAGCATTAATTAGTTTTGACAGTTAAAATCTCTCCATAAGTGAGAGTCCCATGTTCCCATGAACTTGTAGTATAAATATGCTCCCCAAGGACAGTAAATTAAACTTGAAAGCCATGTCCACAAGGACATTGATCAAACCTGAAAGCCACGTCTATAAGAACTTATGGAATAAACATCCTATCTAGGATATCCTACTTAGAGATTAGCATATGTTATTATTGAACTTACCTACCTAGACAATCCATTCCTAAGATTAGTAGCCTTGGATCTCAGGATTAGATAGGGGGCAACTGATGATACATAAAAAAAATACACCTCTAACAAGAGTATGACACATGCAAAGTGGATTTATCCTATGCACTATATCAAACAAGTTTAGACCTATTGACTATTCAACCTTTAAGAATCAAGTCCCAATTTGACACCACCTGATGGGATCTCCTACTTAGAATTTTGAGTAAAAACTCAATGCCCATATGAGACATTGTACTAAGAAAAACCAATTACAAGTACACGAAACCTATATAGGAAACACCATCAAGGAAAATTAAATGGCAAATGCTTATCCTACCTCTGTTAACTATTATTAAAACCATTTTCCATCAATCACTACAATATCTGGCTTGCTCCATTCTCTTTAAAATCTACTTTATTGCACTTGTCAAATCATTGTACTGAAAAAAGGGATTGACCAATCATCTTCCACTAACTCTCCACCTAACAAGGCTATATAAAGCCTCATTCTCTCATATTACCAGGTTCAACTTCTTCTTCTTCTTCATTAATTTTCCAGAACTCATTTACAAGTCTTTCATTTCTATTCAATCATTTACTTCATTATACTTCTTATGTGAGTTTCCTCACTTAAGATGCAATCTAACTTAAGCATTAGAGGGGCTTTAGGCAACCAAAGCCCTCCTAGATCATTTTTTTGATCTTGATATATGCTAATGATCAAGGCTAAAGCTAAAATAATAAAGCACTCACACCAATCATAAGGCACAATTATCATAATTGTATGCATACATTTATTTATACATATATGAATGTGAATAAATCAAATGCATACCTTTATTAAGTAGTCAACTCTGAAATTTGCACTTTTATAGGTTCATTGATTTTACGTAGTCCTCCTCAATATGAGGAATTTAAAAACTAAAAAAAATACTATACATGAAAAAGATAGGAAAATAGGGATTACACCACCATATTAACACTATTTCGTAAAAACCTTTAAAAAGTAAGCAATTTAAAATAGTATTGAGAAAGCACATATAACCACCACGAGTAAAAAAGTAAACTCCTAAAGGTTTAAAATGGTAATTAGTAGGTTCATGCACTTACACTAAATACAAACATGAAAAGTCATAGTCCCCTAAGGCCTCTTGGCTATATGGTGTTTATTTCTACATTGCCTAGTATTAAGTCCTTTGGCTATATGATGTAATCATTTTCCAGTCAGATACCATTCAGATATATAGTAACCATTTGATGCCCTTTAGTTGTATGGTGTAACCCCTTTCTAGTTCAACACCTCTTGGCTATATAAATACCATTTGACACCCATAATCCCTTTTCTAGCCTAATGCCTTTTGGCTACATAGCCATCATTTAACACATTTTGGCTATTTGGTATTCATTTTTATACTACCTGATGTTCTTAGAGACATCACCACATATGCCTCTTGGCTATATAAAGTGCATTTCTGTATTGTAAGACATCTCTAAAGACTATATAGTACCACTTAATGCCTTTTGTCTATACGATGTTCATTTTTTCACTACCTGATGCCTCTTAACTACATCGTAACCACCTCATGGCACTTGGCTACATCATGTAATCCCTCAAACCCCTAATGCCTCTTGGATATATAGTTTAATCTCTTTACAACATAACACCTCTTAGTTACATAGCAACCACCTATCGCCCCTTAGTTATATAGTGTCATCCTTTAGTCACTTGACACCCTTTGGATGTATGGCAACCATATAACCCCTAAACTTTATGTTGTAATCCATTTCCAACTTAACACCTCTTAGCTATATGGCAACCATATGATGATCATTGGTTATATAATGTCATTCCTCAATCACCTGACACCCATTGGCTATATGCACCACCTAATGCTCTTAGCTACAAAGTACAATTCGTTTCCAACCCAATGCTTCTTACCTACATCATAATTACTTTGTTGACTATTTAAATGATCAATTTCTAATTAACCTTAGTTTTGACTTTAATAATTAATTTTAAATTTCTAATTTGCGTGTTTGAGTGTGCATTTAGGTTAAAATCAAAATGATACTCAATGGGTAATATATTGAAGTGAAAATAAAAAAATTAAAAGAGAGAGAAGACTCCTCATAATCCTACTTATAACTATGAGGAAGACCTCAAAACCATGAGAAAGCCTATCATGATCATAATCAAGTAGGAATCAAGTGAAGTTTATGGATAAAACTCCTCACGATCCTCCTCATGATCATAAAGAGCATCATGAACCTCTAGGTAGCCTTTTTAACAGCTAAATTAATCTAAAACTACTAGATTTTAAAGGTCAAAACTATGACCATTCTCCTCACAACTATAAGCACGCCTCTGAGTTAAAAAAAAAAGCCAAATTTTCATTAAATAAAGAAGAAGAAGAAGAGTAAAGCTTGAAAAAAAAAGCCAAAATTTAAGGGGTTAGATATGTGAGACTCGCTACATGTGGCCTCTAACAAACCTAAACACGTGTCCCCAAGACACTTACTTAATTGTATTATGAGTATACATACATGCCATGCACCATTCATGTACTCCACAAATAATTACATACATACAAAGAGTGAAACAATATAATATTTTTTTTATATAGGGCTGCGCTAGGGGACTAGCAGTCGCCAGTCACTGGCGATCGCCAATGGCTGGCGCTCACCAGTCACTGGCGCCTGCCAGTGGCTGGCAGCAGCCCTCCTTGCTTTGTCCCAACCTGATTAAAACACACCTATTTCATATAGCACATACACAACATGCTTTTGGGACAATGTTTTCATATATATAGCATAAAATGCTCATCCAAATAACACACATAAGTTTAGTATAATCTTAAATATATACGTAAACTTCACAATTCATAACTTTAATGCACATTACATAGTGCAATTCTACACAATATTGCATATAGCTCAATGTTCAAAATATTAATACCAAAATGCATGAGGTGCATGCTAATGAAGATGGATGTTGGTATCACTAAGCACACCTTGAGCCTCCGAAAGTCACAACTACGCAAGCCTCAAGCTCAGACTAACTATTTCCTGAAAAATAATTGCAAAGGAGTGAGCTTGCGACTCAATAAGTAATTACCAATATAACCATACATATACATCTCCTTAAGAACTAATTAAGTTAAACATATAACAAGGACTTAATATATTAAGTTCAAATATGAACTATTGCCTTATATCAATACATATACACCACTTCAAGAATTCATGTAGCACATATCCATATAATACATAAATAATATACTCAAGGTATACCAATGTATACATATAATAACAATATGCATTAAATAATCATATCTCATCATCTAAAACCAAAACTCATTCATTCATAACACATAATAGTTTGGTTTCCGGTAGGAGCCACCTTACATATGCATTTCTCATAAGTGGTCACATACTGAGACTATCCACCCGGCTCAGTCCTAGTTCTCACATCCTCACATATATATCATTGGGTAGCTATACACCCGGCTCAGCTTGCCTATCTCACAAATTTCATTATTTACACATATGACCACTGCTGGAACTATCCACCTGGCTCAGTTCCAAATTTCATAATCAGTGAAGGCTATCCGCCCAGCTCAGCCTCACTATCACACATATCCTCACAATTTCTCATTCTCATCAATCAAGCCACATACATATTTTCAATACACAATTAATATTCATACCTCACTTTTCACCATATTAAATCAATCAATTTATCACACTTCATCATTCTCAAAATATATACATATCATATATATCGTTCATACCACATCACATACTTATCTAACTCATTCATAGCACATAATTCTTTAAATTCAAGAAAATTAATTTACATATCATTATATTAATAATTACTTACACACAATGCTTCAACTCCTTCAAATGAAAAGCTTTCCTTAGTGAGTGATGTCTCCTTTATCCTTGTCCACTCCTACACATAGCTATGCATCAATACCACATAATAAGCTTGACTCTTGCATTCAATTCAACCAAATGCAATTACATGTTCCATGTTCAATGTATCCAAATCTAATCTACACAAGTCCAAAAATCATGAAATTTAAACTAAAGCTAGCTAAATGAGTTTAAAACAAATTTCAATTTAAATTTCTCAATTTGGACATGCATAGAAGTAAATATGGATTTTTGACTAAAATCGGCCAAAATAGAGTTGACAGTATGAGTACGAAAATGTTCAACTATGCTAGTCAGTCTCAACAGTAAAATCAACTATGGCACAAAACATAAAAATTGTAGAGGATACTCTGAAGTTTCCATAGTATTAAACCTCGCTCAAATTAGAGGTCTAAAACTCAAGTTATGCTCAAACCACTAAGGCTGATACAAATGGAAAAAAGAACACGAATTTGCAACATTAAAACCTAACTCAAATTAACCAAAATAAATACAAGGCTTACCAAAAATGATTCTCCAACCACTTCTAGACCTTCTAAAGCTCCCCAAAATAATTCTTAGATGAGTAGAAAAAAATTGAAATCTCCTAAAGTTATCAAGAACTCCTCTTCTCTTCTTTCTTTCTACAAAATTTTCTACACTCTTCCTAACATACACACACATACACACACACACACACTTTATCAATCAAAATATACCATTTTCTCCTCCCCTAAAGTCTCCCATAATAATTATATATTATCACAATATCTTACTAATAATAATAATAATAATAATATAGATAATATCAACAATTCTCTTAATAAAATAATACTAAAAATATCATCACAAACTCTCTACATCCCCCCCCCCCCTCTTAATGGAGTAGACTAATTACTCAATAATCATGCACTTTCTATTTAGACAAATTAGTCCCAAGTTTTCTCACACATAAGCCCCTCTATACCAACATCTACAACTTGACTCTATATGTCATGGAAAATATGATGCACGAATAGTATTCTAAACACATGGGTGTTACAAGATGAGTGGTTGAAAGAAATGATTGTCCTCTTAAAAGTTCTATATTTTTTTATTTTTTAAATTCAATTTGTAAAATATTAAACTTTATAAGTAAACTTTTTATTAAGTTTGTGTATACAATTCTTGTGAGAGTTAAAGAGTATTTAGTTGACAGAATCTCTTCATCTATATTTTCGTTGGGTAAAGAAAAAGATAGTGAGGATTTAGATCAATAAGGATTTGAGTATTAGCCTTGGAAAATTATTTAGTTTGAGAGGTTTGATCTTGAATAGTTGGGCAAGTACTACTCAAAAAGAAGTCAATACTAAAATTTTAGGAATGCTACTTAAGAAAGATTAGGAATCAAAAGTAAACCTCTATTAAGGAAGCTCATGATTTCTCTAAGCTTTCAACTAATATACTCATTAATAAGCTTCTCATTGATGAGGTTGCCTTTAAGCAAAAGGGAAGGAGAAAAAATGGAAAAAAGGAAAAGAAGAAGATGAGCAGAGCCTTCAATGCCTCTCAAAACTTAAGTGATGAATATAATATTGAGGACTCAAGTGAAGAAGATAGCGAGCTAGCAATCCTTATAAGGAAATTCAAGAAGTTTTTATCAAAAAAGAATTTGAGCAAGTGCATAGAATCAAGGAAATGTGACTCCAATAAAGTAAAGGAAGTCAAATGCTATGAGTGTAAGATGGTTGATCACATTCAAGATGAATGTCTCAATTTTAAGTATAAGAATGTGGGAGCAAACAGAGAGGAGAAAAGCCTTTAAAGCTATAAGAGATGACTCCTCCAAATACAAAATGTAGGAAGAGTAATAACGAGTATACAACCTTTGTTTCATGACCATGGAAGACAAAAATAAGATAACCATATTTCCCATTTCTTCTTATGATGATCATCAGTTTGAATATGGTAATGATGATAATGAACTTAATGATGAGAGTTCTATAATAGGAAAATTGACTTTAAAATGTTAAAAACTTGCTTTTAAAGAAAACGTTTTATAAACAAGAGCTTTCTAAACTAAATGTTACTATTATTTTTTGTGAACCGGATTTAAATAAGTGCAATCATGTTAAAAGAATTGCTACCTCAAAAAAAAAGACCTAACTTCTCTCAACCAAAGTGGATTCTCAAGTTCCTTTACCATAATTTGCTTAAACCCCAATGAGAAATTTATAAATTTAACAACGTGATGTAAAAAAAAAATTGTATTACTTGGCTAGATTGAAAATGAAGAAATTTTATAATAATAAAGTATTTATAAACTTGATAAAACAAAGTTTAAACAAGAAGGCTAGTAAATATGAAATACTGAAATTTAAAATATTGAAAAAAGTTTGCTATAAATATGTGTTTGAAAATGATGTGTTAATGGTGATTGTTGATTAAGTTATTCTTCTTTTTTCTCTACTAGCTCTTTCTCACTTTTAAATACAAATTCTCTATCAATTTTGCACCAATTTAAAGTAACTATTAATTAGTCTTCATTATTAATCCTTTTACTTGCAGATCATTTTGCTTGCAGATTACTTCTTTCTTAGCCCCTCAGTTGCTCAGCAAATTTCAAAATCTTCATGTGTATTCTTTCATTAGCACCTTAGCTCCTTGGCTCCAACTCCAGTAACCTAAATTCTAGAGTCACAAATTCCTAAAGCTTTAATTTCCTTCTTCCTTATACCTGTCAATGAGTTGGACTTTAAATTAATTTATAGGCTAGTCAAAATTTAGATACAAATAATGCCTCCACATATAATTAGTTTGCGCCAAACCCATTAACTAATTATATGGATATATGGGCTTTTCCACTTCTTCTTTTTCATTTTTTTAAATTTCAAAATAATTATTTTGAATTATTTTCTTGAAAACATGTTTTGGTTTAATTTGCAATCTTATCATGAATTTCAAAACTTTGGCTTGGCAAAAATAATGAACCAAAATCATGCTTTTATTTTGGCTTGAACTTGAGATTTTCTGCTGTCAATTTTGCTGAAATGTCCACCTCTATAACAAAATATTTGGTTTAAATTCCTTTAAATAATATTATTTAGGGCTATTTATAAAACAAAATGCATATACTTTAATATTTTTTACAATTTAATTTTATACTTTTAATTTTGGCAATTTTATGCACAAACTTTTTATTTTTTTAATTTCATGCACCGGATAAAAATCTAGTAAAACCTTGCTAACGTGGCCACTAAAAAAGTCTGAGTTGATCCACGTTGGTGCTATTCAAAACATAATGTTTTGATTATTTGCAAAACAATACATAAACTTTGAAATTTTTTTCAATTTAATCATGACCTATTAATTTTTTTGATAAATTAATGTATGTATATGTGTGTATGTGTATTGTTTAATGTATATTTTTTCAATCGATATATATATATAATGATTATTTAAGCAATGAGAGTTTAAAATTAAATTTTTAATTAAGAATATTAATTTTGTTAATTATTATTTTAATTCAATTGTCACATGTAAATTGGTACTTATTTTATTATTTTAAATTAAATTATTATTTAAAAATAATTTAAGATGTTCAAATTTTAAATTTTATTTAATTAAAGTAACATTAAATAATAACTGTTATATTATTTATTGAATTTAAATTTTTAAGATATCAAATATTTTAAAAATTAATTAAGTTCTAAGATATGAAATGATATTTTTCAAAAGAAAATTTTAACAAATATTAAAAAAAATTAATAAATTTTATGCATGTAATAAACATTATCTCTTCCAGTCATATCCGTTAGTTCAAAAAAAATTTAGCAGTCAATTCTTTTAAATTTTTTATTTGAGTTCTTAAACTTTTGAAAAATATCATTTGATATTTTAGAATTTAATTAATTTTTATTAACATTTTAGAAAATTTTATGATTTTATAATTATATAAAAATTCTAATTTAATAAATAATATAAAAATTACTATTTAATGTTACTTTAATGAAATAAAATTTATAATTTAAACTACTTTAATTATTTTCTAAATAATAATTTAACTCAAAATAATAAAATAAGTATCAATTTATATGTAACAATTGAAATAAAATAATAATTAACAAAATTTTTTGATTAAAAAATTTAATTTTGAACTCTCATTTCGTAAATAATTATTTTACATGTTTCAATATATATACACACACACACACACATATGCATCAATTTGTCAAAAATATTTAATAGGTCATGATTAAATTGTAAAAAATATCAAAGTTTGTGCATTATTTTATAAATAATTAAAATGATGTATTTTAACATGACGTCTATGTAGATTGACTCAGATTTTTCTGGTGGTCACTTGACAAAGGTTTCACCAGATTTTCAACCAGCATATGGAATTAAAAAAAAAATAAAACAGTTTGTGCATAAAATTGCCAAAATTAAAAGTATATGATTAAATTACAAAACGTACTAAAATATATGCACTTTTTTTATAAATAACCTTATTATTTAACCGATCCGAATTTTAAACCTTTTGTAATTATTTTCAAACAAAATCTAAATCGGTTAATGCTTTAAAGCTTAATTCCTCATGCAAATATTTTAAATTTTTTATCATGTCACGGCTAACTATTATGCATTCTCTATTTTTAGCCTTTCACCAATTTTAAGATTTTTTCCATGTTTTGTTGGGGCTAAATTACTGAGATATTTGCATTTCTCAATTATTTTGGAAACCTATGACATAGTCAAAATTATTTTTCCGTCATCAATTAATAAATTCTCTAAGGCGTTTGATGAATTTGCTTCATTTTTACTACAATCATGGTAACAACAGTCTTTGTAAAGTTTTTAAACATTTCATAGCTAAGAAATCATTTTGGTATAAATACCAAATTTGGCCACTTATTTCCATAACTTTTTGCAATCAATATTTGTCTACTGATTTTGGCTACATATATTGCCTAAAAATGCATTTGCTACTTGAAAATCATCTTTGTTTCTCAGGAAAATTATCCAAATTTATAATTTTCACATCATTAGTCAAAACTAACCTACAACATATTCTTTTATCATCATATATTTGATTCTTCCATGGCTTATTTGATGATTTTTTTTTTGAGAAACTAGCAACAAACTTTGTTGTTTTAAGTCAAATGCATCCGAGCTTTGCATATTCTTATTCATCTCATTTGCATCTCACCTCTTTGCTTTGATTTCTCCAAAAATATCCAAGTCAAATAAAGATAAAATGATGTCTTTATTTAATTTGGCTAAAAACCAACCTCATTCTCAAGACCATTTTCATGAGAGTTGCATTTTTAGCAAAGGCCTTAAATTGCACATCTTTTAGGAACTTGTTATGTTCATAATATGATCAAAGGCATTTTTCTCCACTGATAAACTCAACAATATTAGCAAGTTACCATATTCCTTTGTTTACAAACTTTCCGAGCAATTTTATTAAAATAAATTCAGCTAACACAAATTGAAATGCATGCAAACTCTATCTTAAACCCAAATTTATAAATTAGCAAGCCATAACTCTTCTAAAATGTTTATTTTATTATACCATTAGCTACAACTTTACTTTACTGGGATAATTGTGACCTTTCATTCTCAAAATATTAAGAAAATTACCTCACTTAGTTTGGGCTTTTGTCATAAGCCTTGAGATTTCCCACATAGATGTTTTCAACTAATCTTTTTTCATTTTGTATTTATTGCTAATATTATATTAACATGAACCTCATCTCTCTATAACCAAGATATCTAATCCTCTTACTTCTTAAACGCTTGAACTATTATAGACTCTTGCATCACTAAGCACACCATACACACACCACATTCATACATCATTCATAAAATAAAATGGCCTATTTTCGACCGTTATGCTACTGAAATTTTATCAACACATCACTAGTCACATCACTTATTCACACACTAATAAAATACACTAAAAAACTGCTAAATTTCTTCACAACATAATAAACAAGCATTAACACAGTAAAACTTGTAAAATTCAAACTTATTTATTTAATGAAGTGGCTATCAAGTCTACTTACAAAATCCAAAAAATAAAATATTATCACTATATTTACTAAGTGGCAAATTCCTAGCCTGAGGCCAGTTACTTATTTCATTTACTTCTCTTTCATTTCCCACATAGTGGGAAAGAACTTACGATGAGAGACTCCATCAATCTTTAACTCCAATTATTTTTGCTCATAATAAGATTCCAGTAGCCACTCTTTTTATTTGATCTTCTTCTTTAAATTCAATATTGTCCTCAAGTTAATGCCTATGAAATTAACTAATACTATAGGTGGGAGTGGGTCCTCATTAATAAGTATAGCCTCTTTTTTTTTTTTTTGAAAACTTCATAATACCTTTATTGATCCCATATTATATCACATTTTTAAAAGTCCAATAAGTGTTAGTGGAGTGGTTAAAATATTTGTGATACTTATAGTATTTTTCCTTTTTTAATTCTTTTTTAATCAGCAGCTTCTGATCTGGAGGCAATTTAATGAAATTTTCCTTCAACAAAAAATCAAATATTTGGTCAGTTTTAGAAACCTCGAAAGTATACTAAGTCTGAGCATTAGCCTTGAGATTTCTTCTAACCTTCTAGAGCTTTGTTATTTAAAAGTGGACAAACACAAGAACTAGTATTTGCCATGCCAACTATTGTAATTTCAGTGGCTGTGACATCATAAAAGTATATTGTGGCTATGACATTTCGAAAGTATGTTCTCATGGTAGCTTTTCTTTTCTGATTTTTTCCTCAATAACTCTTTATACTTAGTGACTTTTACAGCTAGCTCATAGAAGTCTTTGAATTTTATGCCTTGAAAACTTCTTTCTCAGTTCAATGTTAAGCCTTCTCTGTGCTGTCTTGATGTACTCAGTCTCAGGTCGGAGAATTTTGCATTTGTTCCTTATCTTTTTGAACCTTACAATAAATAAGTTATCACTTTTTTCAGCTCTTTAAGTCACCTTTAATAATTCAGCAATACACACCTTTGGTTCAGCTCTAAAATAGGGTATGGGTGTTCCATTTTCTGCCAAGTAAATGATATAACCCTTTGCTAATCTAACTAGTAAAAACTATAACAATCTATTGGAACCTTGCCCAAGGATCTATCTAGTATAAACCAAAGGAATTAGAATCCTTTTGTTATCTAACAATTAAGAACTCTAATTATCAAATGTGAATTTACAACTCAAATTAAGAAGCAAATTAAAAAACAAAGCTCTTCACAATAACTTAAGAAAATTCAAATTCTGAATAGGTGTCAATATATGGACAAATTTAATGTTTAATACATGTATATATAGGCATCTCTAATCCTAAGCTAAATAATTTCCTTGTAAGGATAGGAAACTAATCCTTATAGGAATAGAAAACTAATAAGTCTTATCCTTCCCAAGTAGATTAGGATAATGACTACACTGCTAAAAAATCTAAACAACTAATCTACTAATCTCCTAGATAGACTAGGATAAATAAAACAAGATAATAACTAAGTAGATAGTCTTCTAATTAAATTGGAAAATAACTAATTAATCTAAACACATTAAGGATAACTATTTAAGTGGTGAATTTTCCTTCCTTTGAGCTGGCATATATACATATGTTGGCCTCTCTATAATCCTTAGGCTTAGAAATAAGTCCAACACATGCCCCTTGCTGCCTTTTAGCCCAACTCAAGTATTTAGACTCCTTGTAGCCTAAGTTCTTCATATTGGATTAGATGCACATGTCTTGGGCCCAACTCCATAGGTGCTAAATT
The DNA here is from genome assembly GCA_949673435.1 of Macaranga tanarius. Taxonomy (NCBI): domain Eukaryota; kingdom Viridiplantae; phylum Streptophyta; class Magnoliopsida; order Malpighiales; family Euphorbiaceae; genus Macaranga; species Macaranga tanarius. The sequence goes on along the minus strand of CATIWO010610516.1, from coordinate 3,655 downwards.
GGTGTTGACTATGATTTGACTTTGACTATTGACTTTGGTATTAACCATGAGTTGACCATTGAGCAAATGACTTTGAATGAACCCCATAACAACCTCTTTCATTATCTTAGCTCTGGCTCATGTAATTAGGCCTCTATTATAGCTTAATGGATCCAAATTTGCCTTGTTTGTTATAGTAGAATTTATACCTCCCTTTTTAACTCCTTACATGGCCGAATTTGGTATAGGAACTCCATAATCATTTTATGTAAGAACTCCATGATCACTTTATGTAAGATCTCCATAATCATTCGTATTACTTCCCCCTTCCTCGAAAGGATTCATCCTTGAATCTCCACCTTTATAATCAAAAGGAAAAAGGTTAGAAACATTAAAGGTGGCATTAATATTACACTCACCTGGGAGATCCAATTTGTAGGTATTGTCATTGATCCTTGCTACTATTTGAAACGGTCCATCTCCTCTTAGTTGTAGTTTAGATCACCTCTGGATAGGAAACCTCTCTTTAAGAAAATGCAACCAAACCCAATTACTAGGTTCAAAAACCATCCTTTTGCGCCCTTTGTTCCTTTGATCCACCACCTGTTTGTTCTTTTTCTCTATATTTTGCCTTACTTTCTCATAAAAATGGCATACAAAATCTACCCTTTTAGCACCATCTAAATTCACACACTCATCCAAAGGTAAAGGTGATAAATCTAATGGTGTTAAAGAATTAAAATCATATACAATCTCAAAAGGTGAATAATGAGTAGATGAATGTATAGCCCTATTATATGCAAACTCTACATGAGACAAAAATTCATCCCATAATTTCACATTCTTTTTAATTATAGCATGCATTAATTGCCCTAAAGTTTTATTCACAACTTAAGTTTGACTATTAGTTTGTGGATGACAAGTAGTACAAAATAGCAATTTAGTCCCCAATTTCACCCACAAGGTCTTCCAAAAGTTGGACAAAAACTCAGCATCCCTATTGATGCATAGCAATTTACATAGTTATTTAGTATAGTTTTTGCATGACATTATCTAGTTTTATTTTTATTTTTCATTTGTTTAGTATTTTTTTGGTATTTTTATTTGTGTTTCACATTTTTTAGGTTATATTAATCTTAAAGTATTAATGAAAGTGTGTTTTGGACTACAGGACTTAAAGAAAAGAAGAAGAAAAAAAATTCAAGGGATTTAGCTGATGTGCCGAGTCGTCACATAAAGCCTCTGTCACGAGTCATACCGAGGTGCCGACTCATCACTAAGATGCCTAAAGCATGCTGAGTCATCCTGGTCATGCTGAGTCATGATAGCGAGCAAGCGTGTTGAGTCGTCCTAGTCGTGCCGAGTCGTTACCATGCCTATTCACGAAGAGATTCTATTTTTCATGGAGAAGCAGTTTTGGTGTTCTGGCCATAACTTTCTCTACAGGCGTCTGAATTGAGTGATTTAAAGTGCATTAGAAAGAGGACTCATGGAACTACAATTTTTATGAAGAAGTCTTTATCAGATAATGTCAAGAATATGGACAAGAAAGCCCTTGAAGTGACTGCTTGTGCATAAGATAATGACTTTTTGTATAGGGTAGCATCTCTTTGATTTGCAATTGCTTGTAACCACCCTTTAGAATATAAATACATGTCCTTATTCCTTATTTTAGGATATATGTTATGTAATGTTATGTTTTTAGAGAACAAAAAAATATTATACAGAAATCAATATATTTTTAGTATTATTTTAGTATTTTAGTGTTCTTTTGATATAAGCAATATAGTACAATTTCCATTGAAGAAGTTCAAAGAGCTAAGAAGGTTTCAAAAAGAAGGATACTTTCTAATAAGTAACTTTTTAGAGAGCATTGGAGAATTCATCAATAGCAATATTATATCTTTTTCCTTACTCTCTAAATTTTGCTTGTTGTTTATAATTACTTTCAATTATGTGTCTTAACTAATCTATTATTTATCAGAATTACATTGATGAACTAGTCTTTGAACTACATCTTTTTATAATGCATGAATGAATTTGAATTAAATTGAGTGCTTAATGATATGATATTTGCTTGATCACCATATATGATGTGTAGTCCACTTATTCATAATGAGAGTTGGGACATTTGGATGGAAATGCAATTGAATTCACTTAAAGGAAAGGAAAGTACCTAGAGACAAGAAATCCACTTTAAAGGGTTAAAGAATTGACATGGAACTTCATGGTTTTTGTCTATCTCTACAATGACATAAGAGTGCTTGTAGACTCTAGATGGGAATACCCGTAATCGACAATGAGAGTTGCTTTTAAGGATTTTCGATTATATTTTCCAGTCATTGCATGTATTTATGTTTAAATAGTTCTTTGATAATTCGGATATGTTGTTCTAATAATCATTACTTAAATTTATGATTACAGATTTGACTTTATTGTTTATAATAGTTTTATTAATAGTATAGTAATTAGTTTAGTAGTTAATAGAATTCAGTCAATCATTAAATATCTTGCTTATCCATCTTACTATTTGCTCAGTTAATACAAAGTACCTAAATTCCCAGAGTTCAACACCATACTTACTCTATACTTAGTCTAAGAGACTAGGATAATAAGATTATCTCACATCAAATTTTGGCACCGTTGCTAGGGAATTTGCATTTTTTTTATTTTTATTAACTTAAAGTAGAGAAAAGTTGTTTTAGGCTTTCATATTTGTGTTATTATTAATTTTGTATACATATATAGATATTTGTTATTTAGTGTTTTCTTTGTTTGTTCTTTTACTAATACTAATATATGAGGTGTAGTAGAAGTGTTAGTGATATTGTTCTTTTTTATCCTGAAATCGAACTAACACTTCGTGCTTTGCATAGGGAACAAAGACAAAAATGAGAGAATCAACAAAATCTAGAAAACATTGCTGAAATAGAGAGACATACTTTAGGAGATTTTGCAATGCCCGATGCAACGGGTAACTTTGGAGGCATTGTGGCTCCAGTAATTGCAAATAACAATTTTGAGATTAAGCCAAGCATTATTCAAATAGTTCAAAACAATCAATTTGGAGGATTATAACGAGAAGATCTTTATGCTCACATATTGACCTTTCTCAACATGTGTGCGACCTACAAAATTAATGGTGTGACGGATGATGCTATAAGGCTTAGACTTTTCCCATTTTCAGTCAAGGAAAAGGTACAACTATGGCTTGCTAGTTTGCCTAGTGAATTAATCACCACATGGGACCAATTGAAGCAAGCATTTCTGCATAAATATTTCCCACCACATAAGACCGTAAAATTTTAAAATGAGATTACCACCTTTAAGTAAAATGGAAATGAGACTATTTATGCAGCTTAGAAGGGATTCAAGGAACTTCAAAGGCAATGTCCACATCATGGCTTGCTTGACTGGATGATCGCTCAAATTTTCTACAACGGGTTGACTGATGAAAATAGAAACATTATCAATGCAGCTGTTAGTATAGGTGATATGCCCTAGAGGCAATCATGTATTTTAACATTGTAAATTATCCCAAATGGTAATAAAATGTTCATTTAAATAAAGTGTTTATTTATTTGAATGTTACTCCATTAGCATTATGTTAAATAAATGTATTATCAAGAGTTGATAATATGAGTGACACATTTATTTAGTACATATGCTATAAAAT